>JAIUND010000140.1:42500-110569 GCA_034699125.1 Gisinianus flammeolus | reverse complement strand
GAATAAGTGAGGCTGGCCTTACCGGATACTATTAGAATACCTTGATATAACTCTAAACTATGCATTTATATAACAATATTGGAAATTGTACATACGGATGCTCAACATTATTACACATTCTAGCCTACAGGGATTTTTTTATTTGGTATAAGTATATATGTATATAGGGATGATTTTGTATTTAATGTTTGCTATTTAGAAAATATCAGTACAAATGTGATATTACAAAATAGTGAAAAGGGAATGAAAATGAAGGAGTGTGAAAGATGGACTGAATAGAGTATATGGAAGATTTGACATGACGATAGGATTCAATTAGGTCTCCTTGAATGTTGGATTTGGCTCTGACTTTTTTGGATGAGGAGAGAGAGTGGGAAGGTGGAATTGTAAAGATATATGAGATATCGAACGCGAGGCGCCAGAAGCTGAGTGTGAGTGAGAAAGAGAGAGAGATGAAGAGTCATTTCATTACACATTACACATCATCTTTCTCCGTTTTGACCGGTAAATTACATGGTGTAATAGCCTACGGTGAGAAACTCTAGCTTAAGTAGCTCCTTATCGAACCAACAGTATCAATATTGTATGCACTTCATAAGAGCGAGCTACACCATCTAATTTATACCTGTATACAATTTTACGTCCCTCCATCACTTACACTTTTACACTTTTCTTAAACACCTCACACCTCACATCCTCCATTGAATCACATTGTAATGGTAATTCTTGAACAGCTTAGCCAGAGTAATGATCTTGGAGAGCTAATTCCTAGCTGACAAATCATAATCTCACGATTAAAAAAGACAGAAGCTCAAGCTACACAACACAATACAATATAAAACCAAACCAGAAGCTCACATAAACATGTACAATGTACACGTTGACTGTCTGTGTGTAGTGTGTGCACAAAATGTCAAAGTCAGACATTCGCATACAGATTCAATCTTCTCATTCACTCTACTCAATTATTATTATTAGATATTTATTCACTATTGCAAAAAAGTTGCGGTATCACGTGAATATGTGAGATACAGATACGAATATGCTCCAAGGTATTTTGTATACCTTGACTTTCAATTTCAAACTCTTTTACCAAAACACACATGGAAGCTCTTGTTTCTGTTCCTGTGTTCTCTCTCACTCTCACTCTCACAGGCATTTATTTTATTCGTGTAGTAATCATAGCCTGGATGCACATTGAATTAAATACTATCGTTACCCATTTACTTGAACAGATAAGAGCGTAATTGACACCTCTTAAGAGCCAAAAAGCACTCAGTTTGTGCATCAAATTGTGTTTTTATATCCTTTTCAACTTCAAAATTTGACAGATGTTATATGGCTTATTATACGTACACAATATTATACTATTATATTTTAATAGTAATAGGGGAATAGACACACAGATTTGATGGGGGGAAATAACGATTTTTGCATCTTGCATAATCGTATCAGTGGACAAAGCAGTACGTCAATTAATTGTTTTACTAATTACACATTAATTGCAAACTTTCCGGGAACATTGCCAGGCATTCTGCCACTACATCGTTCCTACACAGTGCGATGCGATGATGAGGAAAATAAAGAAGAAGACGCCATCAAGACGTCGGGAGCACACGTACGGAGAAGTGAGAGGCTACAAAGTAGGCGTCTCCAAGTTCAGGTCAGAACAAACTTGATCAAATGATGATGAATTTTGGACTTAACGGTAATGAGAAATGAGGTGTTGGATAATAAGTCTTTTGAATATGAATGCATAAATGTGTCTGTATATAGATAATACGATTCATGGATACACAGACGAGTATTGAGTGAACGTATGTGTGTGTGTAGTGTGTAGTACACAGTGGTGTGTACATAAGTGTACTCAAGACAAATGAGTCGGCAGTCGGCATGAAGAACGCCAACATTAACACCATAGTGAACAAGAAGAAGAGACAAACACACACCGCCGAGCCATCAAACTAATCGAGTTCAAAAATTTCGAGCTTCTCATATGACTATCTACGGTCTTATGCTTATTAGCTATCGCATTTATCATCAAAAGTTCATCACACATATGTTTCATCTTCTCACTTCTTAACTCCTTCTTTTTTCTTATTTCTCTTTTTGCATACTGTCTCTCTCTACTTCTTGACCTGTGTGAGTCTGTAATGCCGCCTTTAGCGATAATGAGCAACAGATTGTATAGCGTAGACAGATCACGCCTTCAAAAAAAATGCATTTCTTTTCCATATTCCCATTTCCAATTCCCATTTCAATATCTTCATTTCTGTTCTGCATATCTCTGTATGATGAATATATTAACGTTGGTCTAAATACACATGTTTATATGTATGCTTGGTATCATATTAATATGTATATATTCGTATGTAGCTGTACGTGTTTTAACTAGTTCAAGACTACCTGCTGTCTCTTAATTGTAATGTAATTTACCAGAAAATATGCTCTTATTATATCTTCATCAAATCGTGTACACTAACGGTAAGCAGTGTGTACGCTCAAGAAATTCAAAACAGTATCAAACTGCAAGATAACAAAAGAGAACCTTACACGCTGTACATATATATATATATATATGTATATATAGGTATAGCTAAGACAAATGAGGAAGACAAGCGGTCAGTTTTCTCTCCTACCGTTGTCTTAATAAAAAATATATAAAAAGTCCATAGATCGTATTGTGTGTGTATGATGGGGTGTGTACAATTTACAACATCAGTGTGTAAGACGAGATGTGAAGGGATTCAAATGCGTTGTTAATATAAACATAACGCTCAATAAATTAATAGACATCATGTATAAAGGGAGCACAGTGTACAGCACATACAAAACAGTACACAATATGGTAAGGATCCAGAATAATATTTAAGTATTTTCCTTCCAGGGCTCCGAATTAATCTTTTCAATGTTTTGGCTCTCTGCTGTGTAATAGACAAGTTAATGATAGAGTCCAAGGTGAAAAATACCTGGCCATTATACAGATTATCTCAAGAGGGTTGGTCCTCATTTCTTTGCTTAACTATACACTTTATGACGCTCCCCTCCATACTCCATACTTTACTCACATCATGTATGTACGTATGTACACCAAAATCCTCCTGCCTTGTCTGTTTTCTCCTGTCTGCTAATCGCTAATCCTAACAATAAGTAGCACCATCAACTAATACGTATTACGTAATATTATCACATGTCTGTAAATCCCTAGTCTTTCCCTCCAGAGATATCTTATAGCTGAATACTACTTTGTAATCAGAGGTGTTCAAATACCTGTATTAATCAAATTATGTGTACTACATACTTACATTTCATTTTCAGTCAATAATACAGATTTTGGTTGTCATTTAAAAATAGATTTTGTGTGTTCTTTTCTTGTTATTACCGATTACCGATTCCACGTAATTGCAGACTTTTGTCTGTCAAATTAATAAATATACAAATTGACAGTTTTATTGTTTCGGGGAATTCCAAATGATTTTCCTTTGTTTATAATGCTAGGTTTGTGACTGCATTTGGGCAGACAAAAGTCTTTAAATAAGCTAAAATGTATGATTAACTCCCAAGATTTAGTATCAATAACAATTACAAGTCCAAAATTTTCAGATATTTCGACTCATTCCATCCAAGAGTAAAACGAGCGTGTGTAGGATGTAGTGTAGAATGTAGATAGAAATAGGAGAAGCCTTTACTTTGTGCCCTAATGACAAATTAATTGCCACTTTCCGCTTTCACCCCTGGACTTTCAATTTCAATTTCATATACATATACAAGATGGAATATAGGTATATGAAAATTGATTTGAAGATCTCGACCCTCTCGCTCATTCTCTTACTCTCGGTCGGTAGGTATTCATAAAGAATTTAACTTGATACTCGGCATCAAATACTGACTGACTGACTGCTACATATAGATATTTAATAAACATGCAGGACACAGACAATATTCAAACTTCTAATTGAAACTTTCACATTCATTGACGCGTGTGTTGATTCCATGCACCCACCATATTTACTGTATCCCAGTTGCCTATCAGTATATGGACTATGAACTATGAATAATAATGCATGGAAAATTGTATGCCATATGTGTGTGTACTGTGTATGTGTAAATGGATGAGGATGACTGATGATAATTTATAATTTGCCTACGCATGGATGATGATGATTCAAAGAAAATCCACACGGTCATTCATAAAATGAAATGATGAGCTCCATGTAGTTATTGAATGTGAGATGTGAATGGTAGCACATTGATATAGGTACACATACACACAAGATATCCCTCAAAATATTATTATCATTATTATTATTATTAATGTAGTCAAGAGAAAAGGGAGTTGAATTATTGAAAGAATGATTTTGATTTTTGATTATTTTCAATATAGCCTATAAATATTGAGCCAGGAATTAATTTATTCATATACAAAACAAAGTACAAACAAAATAAATATGTTTATCAATGAGACAGAAACGGACTGGGCTCATAAGAAATTTAATAAAGAAATAGACAAACGTACAAACATAGGTATACCCAAGTACTATTACATTACATTATCGTACGTTATTCTTATTATATTTAATAAACACCTCAGTCGTCAATTGCTCAACCATATAGAAATACAAATAAGAATGCAAGCACAAGTGGTAAGTTGGTAAGGATAGTAATAAATGGGACGAACCCTTGATGAACCAGCAGAACCAGATAAACACAGAGAGTTGAATATACAATAGTACTAATAAATAATAAATACACCACATAACACCACAATAATATGCAGTCTGTAGATATCTGTCCTCTATAAAGCCTTTACTTATATTACTATTAGGTATTTCTTCGTCATCGTTTACCAATCAGCCAATACACATTTCATCGGTGTATACTTTTGTTATCTCTTTGCAGTGCATATTTGTCATTCAGAATATTTATCCAAAGGGTTTCTCTTCAATAGCTTCACTACATTCAATTGTGTATATGCTTGACTTTTATATTTCAATTTGAAATTTGACTACATGGTATAATAATTCGATATCTGATGATCTCTAAATGACACTGCAGTTATTTCAGTGCCCGCGCGAGTCTCTTTCTCACAATCTCCTCAATAGTATTGAGTCAATACCAGAGTAACTTAAACGTCTTTGAATATTATACATATATGCACATACTCTTGAAATATAACAACAAAATGCAACAAGAGTTTTTCTACTCATCCAAAATCAATACACATATATAGTTATGTTTCTGAAAAAGACTTTGCAATAAATTCCGCCGTAGTTATAAATTATATGTACATATATATGTAACATTCAACTCTTTCGATGAAACTGAGCAAAAATGGCATGCATTGTGTTGTGCCTGTACATAAGTGTAAGAAAAGAAGAAAAAAACATACATTTTTTGATGGAATTGAGGTTCACTTCACACTTGATAATCTAATGTCATACGACCCATGACGAGGATAACTCAGCGTGGGGATTGATTCCATTGTGCCTGTATGTTATGTATGACACAAGCACAAGGGAATTGAAAATTTGACAAACTTATGAAAGCGTCCAGCGTTGACTGGTTCATCTCGGTTCAAATGCTCATCAGGATACCCTTCGAGCCTCAAATAAAAATCTCAGCCAGCCTCTTCAAAATGAGAACAAAAGTCAAGTGTACAAAGATAATGATAATGATGATAATAATAATAATACTAGTAGTAATGGTCCTTTGAATTCCATGTAGAGAGAACCTTCTTTGATATGAATATAAACTGTAAAAATAGGAGCGTCAATCTAAATTCTTGTACTGATGTACATGTACTTGTATATGTGTAATGTGAATGTGTATGGTGAGGCGTGTTGGGTCTCGCTGACTTGTTTTACCTTAGAATTGATGGAAGGAGAGACAGATAGAGAGAGAAAGAGAGAGAGAGAAACAAGAAGAAAGAGAGACAAGAGTGAAAAATGCAGACTGTGTTTGAGGAGTGAATTCTTTGAATTTAATAATATAATAATGATATTAACTGGGTATAAAGTTTTGAGAGTTATGAGAATGTACGTATGTGTACATATTTATGTATAGGTTGAGGATTGAGGATAAATGCTCGTGCTGATATAATTTGAGACTTGAGGGACATTCAATTTTTTAATAATGGATTTTGAATGACGGAGTGAGTTAAAGGGAATATAAAAAAAATGCATGCTGTTTTCATTGACAGACAAAGTCTCCGGCATACAATGGGGCAATAGGTGTGTAATAGATGGTGTGAAAACCAACGAATATTCTTAATTGCAGGTGACCGAGTCCATATATCACTCTTCCTTTGTCTGCATCCAAACTTAACTTCACCCCGTCAAACAAATGATGACATATCTCAGGTGAGTCTTCATTATTTCTATATATATTTTTTTTTCACAGGCTGTACATAGCCTTTACATACATTACTTATGTATACGTATGTACGTAAGTATATAATTCTCTGACGATGAGTTTTTTCTTTTCATTTCCATTTCATATCCGATTCCTATTATAGATATTCCTACTATAGATACAATCTCTATCAGTTTCCTTCCCCAAACGAAATCTGCCTACTATTACTCTACTACAACTACCCATTCACACTCTACTACATACACACAAACACACACACATTCATGGATATGTCCAAACATGGATTTCTTCTGAATTCTCCGTTCTGAGCCGGATTGTACATTTCAAAATATGAATTTTCAAGTACACACTCGGATTCTCTAACTATTGATCAAATGTCTCTATCTATCTCCCCGTTTCTCTCTCTGAACCGAATATAATAGCACGAAAAAGGAAGTAGATAACGTAGGTATACATGTAACATATTTTATGTAGGCATACACATTGTGATGGTTCCAGTTTACCCATATGCTGATTCATCTCTATATTATATTTATCTGTACATATCCAACTGGCTTTTGCATTCCAAAGGAATGCCACCTTTTCAAATTGATCATTAAATTAAATGTTAATACATGAATGTGACGATGACTTGACTATGTTCCATACCACAAGAGGAGGATTCTCATTTATTCTCTCTCTCTCTCGTATTGTCTTCCCGTCGACAATTTCTATTCTCTCTCCAGTCAACAACTCACACCCTCCGTATTTTTTTTTTCCAATTCTCACTTGGAAATATTTTTAACTCTCCATACAAATACAAAAAATACAACTTGAACAAACACACTTTTTAACCCTTTCCATGCTTACATACATATTATGTCATTTCCAATGTATACTGTAGGAAAATTGATAGCTTTTTATATATCTTTATAAATAATTGAAACCTACAATAAAACGACTCATAAACAAACGAGTATCCTTTCATTTCAGCTGTACACATTTAATTACAAACACTGTTTCCATTCGATTCACGGGCATATACAGATATTCAAAGTTTCTACCAATTGAAAAGATTTTGTAAGAGATATTCCATTCACAAAGTATATACATATATATTTATTATAAAATTCTTGAAGAATTCAACTCTTTTGCGGCTTCTACCCGCTCACACATCTGTATATGTATTTTCAATTCACCTTTCTATCAAAAATCCAAGATTTTCTGGATTTTCTCTTTGTATGATAAAATCTCAATTTCTCCTCTTTGTTTGTGTTGATACACACAAATGTCTGTATATTGAATACGGTACTATAATTTTGTATTGAAAAAAACATGGAAGATGTACATACACGTGGAAGAGTGTGAAACAATATCGAAATTGTAACTAAAAAGAAAATGGTAACAAGATGAAAATCCCAGTCGACATAAAAGAATCAGAAGAGCGTGCGTGTTCACTGTTCACCCCATGCTCCAAGAGTAATAATAATAAAATATTGAGAACCTTATTTAGACTTGATGAAAGAATAAACAAATAAAAGCAAAGTAAGAGGAGACCGAGAGCACTGACTATTGACAATGAACAATATTATATTTATGTTTTGTTGCTCACTGTATTAATTTATGGATATGGTATACATATATTATTACTGCTATTACTACTATGCTATGTAGAATGTAGAGCAGATAGATAAATATTAAAACATGGGATAGGAAAACCATGCTGCTATTTGTAATAGTTAAAATATACATGGGGGAAACGGAATATAGTTACATGATTAAGATTATGATTATGAGATGGGAATTGATGGGGGCTGATTTATACAGATACCTATGTGTATGTAATACGTACGTATATTCATGCGGCCAATAATAGGGTAGAGTAAGCATGAGTGAAGAACCATAAACTTCTCCAGACTAAATCCATACATGAAGATTCTATATCCATATAGGCAAAGAAAAGAGTTTTTGTGTGAAAAACGGTAGGATGTTGAAAACTGAATGTTGGCGAGTCGGTGGTGGTGGCTGGTTACTTTGATGATGATGATGAGATATAAAATATTGTAGAGAAAGAAGAATGGTTGTTCTGGTTCTGAGATCGAGATGAAAATAAAATAGAATAGAAAGATAAATGCTGAATGGGAGAATGAGAGAGAGAGAGAGAGAGAGAGAAAGAGGATTGTGTTGGAGTCATGTGTATGCGCGCTCTCCTGCTGGCTTTGCATCCTTCGACAGCGTAACAAAACGCTCTTTTCTGCTTGTCAGCCGCTAACTTGACTATCTTTTTTTCGCCTGCCGACCATCAGCCACAAGCTCTTATTTCCAATATCATAATTATCCCTCACAGATCACTACAACGTCCTAAATACATCAATAATTATTATTCCACACTTTTGGATTGTAACGAAAATCACACACACACACACACACAAATCTCACTTGTCATATCACTATCCAACACAATTAACAATTATTACATACTGATCGTTCTCCTAAAAATTAATTCGTCCACAAACCTTTCAACTACGGATTCACCATGAAATTTTTCATAATTATTATTACCATCTGTATATGAGTTGTACCTATGTTTCGTAAATACAATATCATTTACATTCCAGCAATCGATAAAGTACATCAAGAAAATGTCTCTCTCCCATTTTCGATTTCCTTTTCAAACTATACATATGTTGGGCAACATATTTGTATTTATTTATTTATATACTGGTGATTGTGAGCTGGGCAGTAAACACTAGCGGAGACATTGTGTGTGCTATTGATTGGATTGCAGATTGCAGATATACAGAGATGTACAATAGCTTACGCTTTCTTCTACATTTGTTACATGATACAAAATGGGGTATTAGTGTAGTTGACTTGTTAGCTCCTTGCTGGTGGTTTGCTATGGTCATTATTGTATCAGTTTTCTATCTGTCCAATTAGTGACAAGATAATTCCAAGACTGTGAGCACAATGAGCCATCCATAGAGTGTCGGAGGAGAATGATTGTTCATCCCATATACATGAGAACATTCACACATCACCTGGGCTTTCCAATTAACTTTTCCTGCACAAAAGACGGGCAGCGGGGGCTTCACATTCTCATTCTCATTTCCTCCCTTCTTCACAGTCATCCGTCTCTACACACACAAACACAAACACAGACTTGCACCATATACTATATGCTATACATAATCCACATATTATGTATTTATGTATATGTGTGTCTGCACCAACGACCCTATTCATTTTATTCTGTTCCCTCCATTTGATTTTGCTCCCGCGATCTGACGACAATTTACATGCCTTTACGCACAGTGCACAAGGACTGTTTTTACACTATCATTCGGATGTTATGTTGTACATGATGAGCAGCAAGATAACTTTGATACAAGCTCAGCTCGTACCTTACCAAATAACCTCATCTTTCACTCCGTGTTGATTTCGATTTTGATGTTTCCATGTACTTCTGTAGTTCATAATAATGTTCATATTATTATTTCAATGCGAAATACAATTCAAACTATTGAGTTTAGTCTTTAGTCATTTTCATTTAAAACCCCTCCAAATAAATACAATGTAAAAAATATTCGTACATACAGATATTTCCAGTATTTTCCAGAGAAATTCGCAACAAAATCTATAATCTATGCAATATAAAAGTAAAAACGGAAGTATAGGATAATGGAGGAAAACAGAAAACCGGAGATTTATGATTTGGTAGAGTGATGGGATAGGATTTAAAAATTGTCAAATATGTATGTGGGGTGGAGGATTTTTATTTTGTATTTTATTTATTTTATTTGACTAGATGAAGGAAGTGACAGGTCAGACACTTGCATACTGAAACAAACTTACAGCGACAGTGGGTAAAGTGTTCAAGTGGATATAATAAGATGTTACAAGTTGAAGAGTCATATACGAGAGTTGAGTGCTGAGTTGACCATTCACCACCTCTAGCATGCCCAATGACATGGAGAATGGAGAATAGAGTAGAAGGAGAAGAAGAAGACATCAATAGAACGAGACGGGGTAATCCCATTTGTCAATAAAATAATGACAGAGAAAGGAAAGGCTTGGGATGGACAAATCCTGTGCACTGTTTCAATATACACTCCACTACTACCTGCTCTCCATACTCCATACTCCAAATATTGTACAATACAAATATATAAAGACAAGATGAGAGAGAGAGAGAACGAGAGAGGGAGAGAGCGAGAGCGAGAGCGAGAGAGAGAGAAAGAGGGAGAGACAGAGGGTCATCTATAAACCCAGCGGCAGTACAGAACAATATCCTGTTTTATATGGACGACGAACCTTATGTCTTCCTTTTTCACTTGAACATTCATTAATCTCCTCAAATTCTCTCATTCACAAATACAATATGAACAGCCACACAATCCACAATCTTCTCGGTCTCACAAATCTCTCATTTTCATTTTCACCTAGGTACTATATAGGTATTTTGTATTTTTTTCCCCCTATTTTCTATTTTTGATCTGAATTTTTGATTCCATCCTCCAACAATATATCCATAAAATGTTGTCTCGTCTGTAAAGTTCCATACAAACATTCAAATATGAATGAAGTTTCCTTTAAAATGGAAAATTCAAACATCACTGTGGTGAAATTTAAACTTTGAAACAAGATTAAAAACCCGAGGACTCTATAATGAAATTAATGAAGTGGAAATTGTGTTTTGTATTGCAATCATTTGGGTGTTTCGGATGAGTGTGTACTGTGTGTGTGTCTGCTTTAGAAGGAGAAATAAATGCTGAACAATTGGATAATCATTAATCAATGGCAAGTGTCATGATGCTGGAAGGCTGGAAGATACGATAGAAATGGAACCGACGGCCACAATTTGAGATGGAATGATGATGGTTGGTGACGCTCTGGCATTTTCAATAAAAACTGTATACTAACTTGAGGCTCCATTACATTACTCATCAAAAATACTTATATTGGAATACATTGTATACCGGGAAACTTATACTATTTATATATGGATCTTCGTGAATAGGGTTTTTACGTAAACGAACCCTATATATTATTATTTTTTTGTATTCTTTCCTCATAGTTTCACAAATTGACCCTTTGACACCCACTAGGAGATTTCAGTTGATACCCTTTCCTTTTTAATTGTACCCGAGGCTCATCTCATCTCATCTCATACACTTTTAACCGCCTTCTCCCTCTGCATGAGCATTCTCCATCCCTCCGACGTCTTTACTGATACTCCTCTCAAAATCGTCATCTCAATGTATAACCGATAAAAACATTTTCCATCTGTGGAAAATTTCTTCATCTGATAATCCAATAATGCAAAAATATTGAATATGAAAAATTAACCACGTACTATTTATGTAAAATTTGTAGGTATGTACAAGGAAGAAACTACAGATATAAGAGAGGGGAAACGGCGTATGACGTATGGGTAACCACATTTTGGAAGTCGGAGGAATAGAAAGAATGTTTAAGTTTAGTATATTCGATTGTGAGATGGTAAAAGAAGTCTCCTCGATAAAGAGAGAGAGGGGAAAATGTTGAAAGTGAGAGATAGCGAGGAGAGAGAGAGAGAGAGAGAGTTGAAAAGAAAAACAGCGAGAGTAGAAAATATTATGCATAAAAGGAATGGAGAAAGAGGATGAACATGGTGGGTTCGTTTCGTTCGTCTCTTTTGCTCCCATCCTGTCTGTTGACATTAGTAATTTTGACGCTTTCCCCGTGACTCATAATGTCATAATGTGTGCTAATGTAGTGGCGGAATTAAACGGAGTCCTTTTGCCATCCTAATATAATCTAAATTCAATGTAATGAAGCAGACAGGTTTCGGAGTTGGAAACGAGTTGAAAATTTCTAAACTAAACGCCCTTGTTCGCTTTTCTATATATACGTGTACATTCTCTATCTCTATCTATCTCCCACTCTCTATTTTGATATATTTCGATCTACTCCTCTCAAAGTTGAATTCGTAACTCAATCCGTCCATTCCATACAAATTGAACGTGGAGTCATATAAATACGTGTACACATATTTCTCTATCTCACTACAGAAACTAACCAACGAACGATACGAACATACGATATATATGTATAGGAAAATTGTAAACATATCTGATTTCCTATACATGCATTTGTACAATATGCGTCGTCAATATGATTAGTCTACTCCATCCCGTGTATAGTTTACTTACTCTTCCAATACTATACTCAAACAAGATACAATACAATACCTAACGACATGAATGTAGGTATATAACCCAGTTGAAATTACCTTTTTCACATTTTCACAAAAAGCTGAACTACGATATATGTGCGAACCCAAGAGAAAGAGAGAGAAAGAGAGAGTCAGTTACCCGCAACCAGCTTTCAGTTCTCTCATCGTTAGACAGACATAGAGACAAACATAGAGAAGGAGGACGGTTTCAATGTTCACTTCAACATGTATATACATTTTATACATTTTATATAGGTTGAATTATTCACCATACCAGTTTGTAGTAGCGTCAAGTTGTGTGTACTGTACATACATATGTATGTATTGCAGTTATGTGAATAGAGTTTGATGTAACAATATGTGTACATAGAGTTTGTGGATTTTGCGACGCCTGGATTATACATACTTTACATGGGGATGCGTGCGTTGAGTTGATGGTTACTACGAGATTCGGGAAAGGAGAAGGTAAGCGGAAGACTTGGGACATCATCTTTTCTACATGGGTATATAAAATACATGAGAGCTACATGTCGCTCGAGTTAAGAATACCAATGTGAATAATGTTATCGGAACCTACAGAGAAACGACCAAAATAACAGAGTATGCAACCATGACAAGCCTCAATTTTGACTGCATTTGAATTACAAAGCGTCTCAATGAGCTTTCGTGTAGTATTCTTTGCATTTTATTCATATGTATCCGTATTTATATGCATGCGATCATCGCGCAGTAGCTCCAGTTTCCAGTTGCATCATGGAACTCTCAAAAGTCCGCCTCATCCTTTTCTCTCCCGGTTGTGTGTCTGTGTATATGTGTATTTCTGTCTACTCGGGGTTTTCACGTTCACATATATATATATACATCTCGTCATCATGGTAAAATGTTGAAACTGTAACATGTACTTTGTATTATCGTAATCATTTCAAATCTCCCACTTTTCCTTCATCTAACGAGCTATCAGGATAGAAGACAGCATGCATTTTTGCATCCCTTTCATCAATTTCACAAATCTACTCTTTAATGACATTTAACATGTATTTATTAACTACAGTTTATGTTTATAGTGGACTAGTTGACTAGACGTTGACGAAAAATTGTAATTGTTATAAAAAAAAATCAGGGGAAAAGGAGAAAAGAAAACCCAAACTTATACGATATGCCCTAATACGAAAATTATTATATACCAAAATGTTTGGACATTCTTATGAAAGCCTCGGATTGACTTTTGAAACAACTGGATTAAGGTTTTGTTATGACTGTTTCTTTGTACTGGATTTAAATCAATCAGAGAGAGAGTTCTGATGATCTGTGAGTAATATTGTGTACTGTTATCAACTGTTATGCAATGTTATGAGTCAAGTTAGCCGAGATCCCTCTGTGTTTACAAGAGGAGTCACAGTAAGAATTCAATGTACCCAAAATTACACAGAGAAAGAAAAAGAGAGAGATTTTCAGACATGATCAAGTTTTGGATCTCATGTGAATTTGGAGTAAGACCAAAGACAAGAAGACACAGCAGGGATGCAAAAATATGATTCAATGGGAAAATTCTGTGATGGTGATGATATAGTCAAGGAAAACCAATAGGGAAAAAGTACCAAAAAAAAAAAATTGTATTTCGGCCACGGCAAGAGCTAGAAGCTACAGGCTACAACATAACATCACCAGCCCAATCATTATACAATATTATGACCTGAACAAGGGGTGAAATTTCTAGAGTTATGAAGACTACATAGAGAAAACTACAAAAAAAAAATTATACTCTAAGCAGATTGAGATAACTAAAAATCTAAATGCCGAATGCCGAAAGTCGGATGTTGAATATTGGACACATACATACATACATATATATGAGTTAATGGGTTCACAGTGCAGTTGCTCGTCCTTTCCAGTATTTTAAATTTCAATAAAGAATGTAAGCGGAACATTTGTACGAAGTAAACTAGGAAAAAGGCATATCATTGTATGCGGAGTAGGGTTGAAATTGAAAGAAAGAAGGATCTTACATGCATGCGTACATTGAAATACATGGAAATGCTTGTACAAGTCAAAAATTTGAATAATAAAAATAAAGTAATAATAAGGAGAAAAGGAATGGTATTACTATTATCATAGTGGTGGAACAACTCATAAGAATAAAATAGACCGGTTCAATTGAGTTAAAGAAAGAGAGGAAATAATATAATAAAAATAATATGCTAGACGCTCTCATATATTTTGATCGTTTCTTTCTTTCTTTTTTTTCTTCCTTTTTTTATATACAATGCTCAACGTGTCAACGTCATACCAGGGAGTTGAGACCCCCTTGATAGACCAAATGAATGTAAAAGCCAAGAGGAATCCATAACAGCTAGTTTAAAGGTATGTAATTGAACCGGACTGCATTTCGCTCTTTTCAATTTCTCTCTCTTACCATTTTCTTTTTCTTTTTCCTCTTCACCAGCAATCTCGATCCTCGATTGTACATAATATATACTGATTGTCAATATAATAATATACCTAGGATGTGGAAAATCAAATAAAATAAAGCAAAAGTCCCTTCTCGTCATTGTACATATGCATATATGCGCATTTGTAAGTACGTATGTGTACTTCATGATGACTATGTTCGTCTTCTTCCCTGTGAGATTGACGGCTGGAGCTTCCTTGCTGTGATTTTAAGGTGGACGATGAAAAAGACGAACCTTACGTTGACCTACTGCCGTGATGATCAAATTCATATCAATATACTATAAACTTTTTACAGAAAAAAAACATGTACACGATAGAAAGTCTTTATGTGTCAGTATTTTGCCGTGTGTGTGTATGATGATGTTTCCCCTGGTAAAACAAGGTAATAATGAATGTGAACTCAGACACATGACCATCTTGTAATTCTCCAATAAAATGTGTATGACCAATGTGAAACGGCTCTATTTACCTCTCCTGATTAACTGTTTATTTATTGTAAGGAAAATTTTAATGAGATGTACCTTTATGTTTTATTAGTCGGATTGGAGATTCATGCAGAGGCAATTCTTCGTTTTACATTACAATTAAATACATTTACTTGTGTACTCTGCATGCATTGGCAGTGGCAGGAAAAAAATATATAACCAAGTGATGCGATTCCTTCATATGCGTGCAATTTATGGGAGGGTTTTCATCCTTTTCCTTTCCGTTTTTTCTTCTTAATTCTTATCATACTGGCTTTTTCAACCTCTTCCACATAATACACATATTACCGACTTTTATGATTGTGTTTTTTGAAGAAAAAAACATGTATGTATTTCATTCATCCAGCATAACATTGTAAAATGTAAACACACAACTGACTGTAAAGCCAACATAATTTGATTTCATTGATGTATATGTATGTACTCACATTTCATTGAATAAATTACCCATAAATAAAACAGAGTATCTATATTTGTGAATAATTAACATATTTAAATTCATTCAGAATTTGGCGGATTTACAAAAAAAAACGAGAGTAAACATTTCTTCGGACAAAGTGACGCCTGATTAAAAAGTTATTGAACGGTCCTTGATTGTAGAAGGAATTGCGTGCATTAATGCATGTAGTCGTCCGTTTGGTGGGTGCAATAATGAAACGAAAGGAAAAACTAAAGAGCTGGAATCGAAAAAGATTTCCGGCTGTTCACGCCTATCCGTGTTTGAAGCTTGAGCATCGAGTACTTACAAACTTACAAGTACCTATACGTCGAACACAATGTATGTACTTATATATCGTATATGTATAGCTTCAAGATTTTTTTTTTTTCGCTGCTAGAATCCAAGAACACTTGCCTCACTCTTCGTCTCACTTTTTCGATTGCATAAGGGGGATGGAGACGAAAGGATTTTGAAGCTTTCACTGGAAATCCGAAAACAAAACAGTGTAAGATTATGGCCCAACGTAAGTTGAGTGCATAAAGAGAATAGACAGAGAGGAGCTAAATGTGTGTATGTGTGGTGTGAAAAGACTAGAAAGATCTTCTGAATTCTAACTTTTTACTTGACGCGGAATCGAGAGAGAGAGACAGAGGAAGATAGAGACAGAGAGAAAGCCCGAGTTCTAGGGAAAACAAAGTATCGATTTTTTGACAATACACTCTAAAAGTTTCTGCATAATAATAACTCTCTTCACGAGAACGAGGATGACGACGACGACAACTAAACGGCGACATATGTGTATACTATACAGTGGATATATCATGCTACTATTTTTTTCAAGTAATCTCCTCATTGATATAACCAACGACAAAAAGACACACACACACACATGAGGAAATCCTTGAGAGTGGGGATTTTTTTTTACCTGTATGTATCTCTCTCTAGTGTATCTTGATCGTAATTCGTAATGGATTTCAATTGTGATTCTAATTTCAAAGCCCATACAGTATGAACCGTAAAATTTGATGCAATTTTCGTTCAGAGTACTTGTATGTGTAGTAGACGTTTATTAAACCAGCTGAGCATGTACAATTACATGATATGATGTGGTATGGTATATGGTATGTGAATTACCAATTGCCACTCACCAATCCAAATACAGTAAATATTGCAATCATAACCAATTACAGACTAATCTGACTAGTCATGATCATGAAAGTACGACTCTGCTTGACTAACGACTATCCTCTCTGTCTCTGTCTCTGTCTGTGTCTCTGTATAATAACATGAAAACAACTAACGGATTGACTTGTCGATTATATATACCTCAGTTTCTCTAGTCACAATCCCACATCTACAAAATGCGTGTATGTGAGCTATACAGAGATTGTAATTTACACGACATGAAATGCCAAGTGCCAGCATGAGCCAACCAGACGTTCGATCGGGCCCATGGTCAGCCAATCCAATAAGTAAGTTTATCAATATATATCGTATATCGTATATATTCATAATGCTGGATTATTTTACTCTATTCTCCATTCCACATGGGATTTGCAATGCATATTTACACACGTCATACAAATTCATTTGTTCGTGCAGGATTTTCAAGGATTTGCAATAAATTTCCTCAGAAATAGCAATATCTTTCACGTTTTCATTTCCATTCTATATATCGATGGCGTGTAGATTGAGACTGATAATAATAAATGGCTAACAATATCCATTGTCAAATTGAACAATTGGGTTTAAAGTGCAAGTTTAACTATAGAGTATAGTGAAACTGGATTTTAACTCCAAATGATCGATAATGTTCCGAAGGATATTTGTAAGGTATATGTAAATACACGTATACTGATAGTCGTAGTATTATAGGAAATTTTGATATGTGATTGTGATATGAATATGAGGCAGGAATCTACGATGGTTGAGAAAAGTCTATAGTAGATCCATTTTTTCCCTTTGTTCACTAAATAGAGATAAGTTTGTTGTTGGTTGTAAATATTTGTAAATTCAAAATTGACATGTAAATACTATTTACTAAATAGACAGGAAGACAGATGAAGACGCTGTGGTTGATAAAATTAGCTGGGATTATGGCATCATCTTAACTTATTTAAATGGAAAGACGACGCATGAGATTCGGGGATAAGTACTGTGAGCATGAGGAGGATGATGATGATGATGAGAAAGCAAATGTGAAATGTGAGTGAATGAAATGGAGAAATGTAGATACAGATACATATCTGTATATAATATGGACAAAGAACAAGGATTTCATTGCTTCAACAATGTCTGGAGTACTATGGGAGGAAGCCAATGTGTTATTCAAGCTGCTACTTTTTGAAATTGATGATGATGACAGATAGACAGCTAGACATACAACATATCCATATAATATTCATATTCTACAATACTTGAACAATGAACTTGAAGCCAAAATATTTTCTTATACTATTGACTAACACCAGTTTTCCTCTTTGTATTCTATTACTATCTGTATTACACCTGACTGACTGACGTATCGTATCGTATACTGACGAAATAATAAAAAGCAAGAGCAAGTTGGAAGCTGAAGCTACTAAAAATGCAACCACAACTCACAATTATTCCATTCAACAAATTATTCTTTACAATAATAATTACAATCATTACTGAACAACAATTACAGAGCACTACATGACAGATACACCATGTACGTATTACGAGAGGGACAACAAAGTTGCAATTATAAAAGTATAGAGAATTCCATTACCTAACCATACACATATAACATATAGGTATGTAATGTAGATAGGAAAAGAACTGATATAATAATTAATGAACCAAACAATTTGTCCCTACATATACATACTTACGGCAATAGTTAAGCTCTGAGGGAAGATATACAAAATAATTCTAAGCTATCGGTATTTCATTGGTCCAATAAGAGCGTAATGTATTTACAGTATACAAACCAAATGTAAGTCAGAAGTCTCACACTATCGTACAACATACCATTATTAAAGGTAATAATGATTGAACATTAAAAAAATAGATTTTATTCTCATTCTAGTCTATACTATGGTAGCAGAGGTAACTGGTAGCAGATCATGTAAAGAATTTCTTTTATTTGCCCACAATTGATTGATGTAAGTCATAATACATAGTAATCCGCATGCATATAAGATATGGTACATGTGCAACTACGATACTTTTTCCTTTTCAGAAATTCCCCTTTCAATAAATATATATGTATCCAGAGAATCCTCTACTATATAACTAACTCCTGACTGCTGGAACTTACCCCACTCTCTTATTTACCTGTCATCACAATTCAAAATACAATATAATACAGTATTGTTCCTCAATGATTTACAAGGAACAAATGAATGTGTTGCTATGAGAGAGAAAACTCAAATGGGAGATGAAAACCTTACCTCAAAACATTATGAATTATCAATATCATATAATAATATGCCCGTATGTATTTGAAAGGTATCAGTGTACAGATAATACTCTGACAATGAGTGTTGTATGTACAACGTATTGAATTTTTGTATGATATAATAATTTTGGTAATGGTATAGAGCGTCGAGGAAGAAGTATATATTATAGAGAAGAGAAGAAATAGTAGAAGGAGTAGTTTACCAATAGGTGCCCGACGAACAAGAGAGTGAAACAGAAACAAGACAGTGGTTGGTGTCTTGAGAATTGAAGGGAAATATTGTTTGTCATGCCAGTAAATGATATTTGAATTTATAAATACGATACTGTAAGTAAGTAAGTATCCTTCCCTGATTCATCATTCTTTCAATATTTCAATGCAACTTTATTTATTAACTTGAACATTTTTAGACTGTTGAGACTGTACATGTAACTATCAGTTCAGTACAGCAAGGAAAGGTACGATTACGGTGAGTTTCAGTTTTTCTTTATTCACTGCTTATTTCATTTCATTTCGTCTTGGGCATGGAGGTTCGTCAACAGGGGATGTCCAATAAGGAATTTCAATGAAATTGCACCCTAAATAATTATCAAAATCATACATATATGGACATACGATACTTCTCTTTCATACATTTTGTTGACTCAAAGTTAATAGACAATTTAAATAATAATAATTATCAAAAGAGTTGAATCTTATCTTATATGGGCAGTAAAGCAAGAATATTATAAAGCTACTATTATTGACGAATTTGCAGTGGACATTTCTCGGGTCAATCATCCCTCGCATAAATATTCATAGGTATACATACATACATTTTATTTTTGTGTCAACTTGTCTCGTCAACAAGAATCCAGAGGAATTCTGTCCACACATTATCTTTCTGTTGTGTATCCGGCCCAATGTTTAACTCTGCCTTCTATAGCCAAGTCCTGTCTCTAAAAGCAGAGAGAATATTTTACACACCTTCTACATTTATGCATTTAATATTCTCTTGACTTTGTCTAGCATTGGAAATAATAATCCAATGAGATGTGTTTGTCATAACATATCTAACACACGTGCGTATTAGTATTACGTATACACGCGTATGAAGGGATACACATAGAAAATAATATAAATACAAATAATTTTCTCATTCAAATTCACAAAAAATTGGGGCCATTTGTGTATCTTAGTAATCTACAATCTACCTGCACAACGAGAAATGTTTTGTTATGATGTATTATTAAGATGGCAACCTCCTCATTTCTGTCTTTGTCACTTTTACAATGCAGTACAAATACAAATGATACACACATTCACTCACTCACTCACTCAACTCACTCACAGGTATATATTGAAACTAACGATAAATATTACATGGAGCCAAACTATAACCAATATCCAAATATTCTGTGTATTAATACAGATATACACACACAAAGTACGAGTAAATAGTAATGGTGTAATGTATAAACAAATTATGTAGACAGACGATGGAGCTGTACACAGGTTTTCAGAGTGACAAAGTTAGCAAAGTAATAATAATTTTAACGATGTTTGCTTAAGGCCGTATCCCTAGCACATTAAATTATCATGGCACGGTTTGTGGGCTTTTCTCATTAGCATCAATATACTCCCAACTATCATGATAGCTCCTCAAGAATTTCCTCTTGTCACATATGCTAATAGGCTGAATAATAAAAACGTAGAGAATGCTCCTACCAGTAATGTAGTAATGTATGTATGGATATTTCAACCCCCCACCAAAAATATATAATCTAATCAAATACACACAGAGGATGTATGCAGAATTCATCGAATTTTTTTATATCTCCTCTCCTTAAGCCCAAGCGTGTTTTGTTATATTAAACGAAATATTGCCAATATCATTTCCAAAGCATGAGAAGCTAGGTATATACATATATACATATAAAAATACAAAATTCCGATTAAACTATATATAGTAGTCCCTTCTTTTTCTATGTATAGGTATTTCGAATATGTGCAAAGGATAGGAGAGAGGAGTCATAAAACAAGAAAGAAAATATAAAGTGTAAAAGTAAACTTACAGAGTACCTATATATATTTATATAAAAGTATATATAGGCAAGTGTCTTGGACACGAGTAGACTCGTGTCGTATGGTCATAATAATAATTATAGGAGAAGAGGCCTAGACACAAAGATTTAGAGGAAAACAAATTGAATGAGGTGTTCTTTCATTGTGTCTGTGATTTGTCACTTAATCATGAAGAAAATAGGGAGAGCCATGGGTATACAATGTAAGAAGAGTCTTTGGATTGTCTGCAAGTAAGTAGGAAAGGACCATAAAGAACTTGGCATGAGCAAATCAATACAAGATACTCAGTACATATATTCTAGCAACTCTAGCTCTACGACGACTCTACAACTAACTATTCTATTCCATATTCTATGTATATATCTGTATATACCTGATCCTGATATGTATTCTACAAATCCAGCCGAAATCCAAGCATCGGATTTCCAAATACTTTTCCTCTCTTTCTCTATATATATTCCCCCTCCTTTTTATTATTTCCTCATCCTTTTGACTGATTGTGAGCAATGTGACTATTCATCTCCACTACAGTATGTATGTACTGTGTGAAATAAATATGTATGCGTATTTATCTGTATGACCGTACTTTCTTTTTCACTTTCTTCATTTCTAGAGTACATGAAAGATATATGCAAATGTTTTTATTTAAAAAAAATACATCTCAAGTTAATAGTACATAATTGAAGCTAAAATCTTTTACGGTGACTTGACCTGGACACGGAAATTTTGAGCTCTCATCAAATATCGTACATTGTATTAGGAAGAGGTGGATAAAATACGGGGAAGATGAACTCGATAGATTGGCAAAATTGAGAATGATAATAAAGATGAAAGGTGTGAAGATGAAACGAGGCGCTGTCACTGAGGTTTTTTCAGTTCATCGGTCAAACGCTATTGAAAAGGAAAAGTATTTATGGGGAGTGCTTGTAGAAAGTTTACATAAATGTGTGCGTAAGAGAGAAATGGGGAAGTAAATTAAAAGTAGAGTGTAGATGATTTTTTTCAAAGTGTTCGTGGGAGAGTGGTGGAAAAGTTGATACGATTCCATTGAGCAGTCTGTATACTATCAACAAACACAATGGTGAACACGATTTTTCAATTTCGTGGACAATTGACCATTGATCACTTACGTTTTCGTGTGGCTGACACCCGAATCATTTGCTTTATTCTTTTCATGCTCTTCTTCTTCTTCATTTTTTTTTCATCCATTTCCCATCTATCGCTCTATCTATACACAGTGCTCGTGTACGTTTTTTTCCTCTGTGTGTATTTAGCTCTTCACTACTTCTTCACTCAAATGTACTCTGCACAGCAATCGAGGAAATTTGGGACATGGACATCATACGAGAAGAATAGAACTTTTGCTCCTTTCAACTTATTAAATATATACTCACACTCACTCAGATAATCATCGTGATTACAAAAACTATCATACACTGTTTAGATTAAACTCACATTAGAAATAAGAAGCTCATTGAAACTCTAGTTGAAACTTGACTACGAGCTAAACAGAGGTAAATTTGTGTTCACATATATTATATACAACATGTACGATATTTTACACTTACTTTCTGCATTGTTTACAATTGTCCACTGCAAAATACACCTGCTCGATATTTTGATCAATTTGTCAGGGTTCATCCCTTAAAGGAAAGTTCATGGAAGAAAAAAAGGTTCAGTTTATCAATGTATCTTAGGCATGATAATAATCATTTAGTTTTATTTTTATTATCATGTCCACATTTAGAGTGATTGTAAAAGTTGGAGCTAAAGTTGATCGACCGTAAAAAGAAATGCACAAGTATACAAAAGGAAAGATTGTATATATGTATCTTATGTATATGAATGAAAAAGACAAAATTCCAAGTTTGAGAAAAGTCTACTGAATATTGAATATAATATAAAATGTTAAAATGTACCTACCGTCATAATATGATAGGATATGCACCATTTCAAATCGCAATAATACGAATAATACGATAAGCCATGAACTCATATAAGATTTACTCTGGAACTCTTAAGAAGCTCTGATTTTTTTTTATGATTTCACAGTACATTTATACGATGAGTTCTGCATGTATAAACTCGGAATTCAAGTGCACGAGTGTGTGTCAGAGTTTTTAGTGTTAGTGTTAGTGTAAGCATGAGGAGAAGAAGAAGAAGAGGATGGATGAAAGGAAGGAGCCAATATACGCATGGTGTGCAGATCAAAAGGAAAAAAGTGACGAAGCTGATTAAAGAACCTCCCAGTCAATCGAATTTTACGATCGTTCTCTCCCTCAAAAATCTTTTCGCTCACAACTCTCTCTCTCTCTCTTCCTCTCTTTCTCACTCTTCAAAAAGGTGAGAGACTCCAACTCTCAAACTTTTTCTCTCCTTTAAATCAACTCAAAAGCCAATAAGGAAAAAAAGGTAATCAATTCTTTCATCCTCTTCTGTCGTCTCCCTATTTATCAAATCCTGCCAGTTCATGTATTACAAAACCAGGACCAGATTATACGAGAACTAAGAAATCACGTACATATTGCCCCTATATACATATATGTGGCCATAATCTCTGAGATATGTAGCATATTAAAATGATTCCAGTGATTCTAGTCCTAAAACGTACTCTGTTTCTATCTGTATATTCGTTTTTATTCAAATTGACACTGTCTGTCCATGCACTATTTTGGTAGCACAGCAAGCTATATGCATTTATATATGCATATAAATATTCTTCCAGAATTTTGTTTGTACATAATCATTTGATATTATTAGTCAATCTCCTCTTCCCGGATTTTTACACTCAATCCCCACTTCTCATCTATACATATATACGAATGAGAATGAGTGGAATGAGTGGATGAATATTCTAATTTGATAACATTGTTCATTCATCTAATAATGACAAGATGAGATTGACGTTATAATTTAATATATACGACGACGACATCATCAAATCACAGCCACAAGTTTTTAAGAGAATCCCCTGTAATAAGATTCATTTAGTTTTGACATTTGCTAACTCTGTTTCATATACGCAATAAAAAGTAATATTTCATATTAGCCAAACTTTATTTTCTGTGTATATATTTATTAGTTTTTTCCATGAACACACATAGTCGAATTAAAATTAGGAGGACGAAGATAACGAAGCTGGAATATTAGCAAGAGATGCCTACCAGAATCAATAGTGAAAAAACAAAAAACATTGGACCGGATTTTCATGTAGAATTCTAAATTGTAACTTCCGTACGGATTCTCAAATAAGTATTTGAATAAGTACACATAAACATTATTGGATACAAAATACAAAGTAAGCAAAACAGGAGTTGAAATGTTCATGTTCAGTTTAAGAGGGTTTCTGGTATTTGGTATTTGGTAGGGGAAACGAGAATTGAAACTCGGATTGTAAAATAAAAAAAAAGAAGGCCAAGAAAAAAGATCGATTGGATTGCTAAGTTGGTTTTGGCTCTGTCACAGCTTGAGTGTCGTCCCAGTGGAGAAGAACATGCACATATAGATACACAGAACAAACACAAGTAATGTTTTCACTCGCCAATAGAGAAGAACAGAGACTGAAGACGACGAGGAAAGAGTGAGAGAGAGAGAGAGAGAGAAAGAAAGAGCGAGAGAGAGAAAGATAGTCGAACAAGATATTTGTGTTAGCTTACAATGAGTCGTAATTTGATTAGGACTCGATGTTTTATGTGTGACTAGGAATAACAAATGCGATATGGTAGCATGTTGATTCAGACAACGGATAAGTGGAAATGCACACATGCACTCTCACATAAATACGTCGAAGATCTTCACATATATACGTCGTAGCTCACGATGGAAGCCTTTACTGTTGACCTGGGTCTTCCAGCCACAGAGGGGTGGGTGAGGTGTGGAGGGGAAAATGAAAAAATTCTTTAGTCATAATTTGGACCAGTTTAGTCGAATTGTTTCAATTTATCTAAAATCTTCTTACGTCTTCTATGTAACTTAATTTTTGAATCCCCTTTTGGATTTCGGGCTGTGATACGTGTATTAGTAAATGAAGGGGGTGACCCATCATGACCTTTCCCATGTCATGAGCTACGACATACGACATGCATAAAACGTAGGTACTAATTTTCTCCATGTCTTACACGAGAATCCTTATTGTTAGTCTTCTTCCTACCGTACATACAGAGATACAGATACAATTGTATATATTTTTTATATAAAATTTCCCGATTCTTTTACTTACTCCGAGCTTGTGAAACAATTTTAACTTTTTAAAAAATGGTACTGTCAATTCGTATATGTATTTCTTGAATGACTATATTTTTATCTCCTCATATCCGATTTCAATCTGTTTTAATTGTAAATCTATTAAAGTAATACATTTCTTCTCGTATATAGAGGACACGGATTGTATATTTAACTTGTAAAAAATTCATTGGACGCTGGAACTCTGGAATTGAAAGTTGAGAACGTCTTTAGTATTTGGTGTATTGTACATACTGTTGTAAGTCAGTGAGTTTGGCATGTATGATACTATTTATGTGTGTAATAGTGTAATGGTGTATATATGTGTTTATGTCATTTATTGTCCCTTGTCGATGAGTGAAATTCCCTGGTGTCCTCTTTCATACACCTAAACACACACGCACACACACTTATCCAACATAATAAAGCGAACAGAAAACAGAACCAACTTGACCTAACCCCTTTCGTTGGTTCTAGTACAAACAGAGGAGCTGGTAGGAGCTTTTATCTGTCTCTCAACTCAACTCACACACACACTAAAATACATATGAAATATATCTTTACAGTGAGACTATGAAGACTGTGCCATGCCAGTCATCTCTCTCTCTCTCTTTCCTCTATTTCCATCTGACTATCCATCCCCCAGTCAACATGCTATTTGACAATAAATATATCCACTCCATCCAACTCTCTTCACATATTATATCTTCTATACACACTTGGAACGATGGAGAGCGAGAGAGAGAGAGAGAGAGTATAACCCTTTTTTTACGCCTCATTACTTTGCCCTCGTAAAACTCAACATGGTGACAAAAGGCTCTTCAAGACAACACCTCAAACTTGAATAATTCTACCCCTACATCCATTACTCAACACAATAGCTCATAACTATAAATTTTTTTATTTTCATTCTCAATATTTCCCTCCTCACACTCACTCACACACACACCACACGCAACCACACACACACCAAAGGTTCAAGCTCAAATACTAAATGCTATACATAAATATATTATATAGATAGTCAATGCAATTTTCTTAATTTGAACAGTCGGATTGCGTGGCATTACGAGGATATAAAAGGTCAAAATCAAGAAGAAAAAAACGTTTTCGCTTTTATCCCTATCAATTATTAATCCTTACTTTATTGATGACATAAAATGTATCAGTTTAAATATAAACTATGCGTACTCTATTGTGACCGTGAGTTTGCTCAATTAAACTACAATACCATCAACATCAACAATGCAATACACTTGACTAGTTATCAACATATGAGTTGGACTGAGTAACAAAATTGTGGATTGTCATTGTCATTAGTATTAAGGACTAGGGAAGAAAAAAGTATTAATCGTTCCTTATTAGGATTAATTGTAATGTTAAATGTTGAAATAGTGTGAGGGGTTTAGTTTTAATCATCCACTGCCAGCGGCTCACTTAGACAAGTTTCTTGTACCTAGTTAAATTTATAATGCAAGTGATTAGTTGTGGTTGGGAAACTATTGTTGAAAAGTACGGACAATGAAGAGATTTCTCATATGCACACCAACACACACACATTGCAGAGTCTGAAATCTAACGACCGTACAGGTACATGAAAGGTACCAAGAAAGTGCAACTTGCACACACCACAGCCATACCAAAATAATATTGTTACACATACACATAAGTAGGTATGTCTCCACACATGCTGCTGCTCTAATAGTTAGAGTCTAACTCTAACCACAAGAGTTTTATTTGTTTTGTTTTTTTTTAGTTTGAGTTTGAGAGGAGGAATAAGAAGAAGACGAAGGATATCTTATGTTTTTGGAGAGAGTGATAATATGGACATGGTATTGTATTGTTGTGGGATGAATTCTGGAAAGGAAAAAAAGTTTCATGTTTGAATTTTGACTGGATATATAGTTTTTGGTTCAGTGTCTAGAATCTAGATGTTCTAGTGATGGTACGCTTGATAAGGACCTGACATATGTCAAAGGATGACATCTTACCTACACACAAATCTGACATGTCAGAACAATATTTAGGGTTTCATTAAGGGCTTATGGGCAATCCAACAATGTTTATTACGTTCTAGTGAGTTCCTTCACTTGAAATTTGACTATGGATTTCTCTCTCTATCGTCTCTCCTCACCACGTGTGTGTGTGTGTGTGTGTATTACTCTTTTCCAGTCAGCTTATCTTTAGAGAAAGCTTTTAGAGATGTACATAGAAATCAAAAATCGAATACATATATACACATTATACACATTCAAACATTCATTCATTCATTCATGTAAATTATATTTCATAACAATGGTACAGAGTGGCTGTGTAGTAGTGTGTAGTGATGAAGGATTCTCAATATGTACCAAATGGCTTTCTTACTATTACCTACTATTTGTATGCAGTATTGATGAGAGTCTATGGGGAAAATCTCTGATAGGAAACGCAAGCACACACGAACAATACAGTAGTCTACACCTCTCTACTCTACACTCTACACAAAACTATAGATGTATTCTGATTCAAGTACAATTTACAAAATATTTGAATACTACCATTTGGAATGAACTGTGTAGTGTATACATATGGTTAGTTAGCCTTTTGAATTTAAATTTTATACCAGGCTCATAGAGCTTTAGCTGTACAACAAATTTTTATTGATACTATTTTTACACAAAATGCTTTTGTATGCATGAGGAAAATTTGCTTTTATGAAATTATCATTGTGTAAGTTCAAAGTATTAGTTTCACTATGAAAATGTATAGGAAAGTGACCCTATACAATCCACATCTACATGATTCACCATACCAATGCCATAACAGCGAAAAGTCACAGAAAAATGGATTGGTTTGGGAAACTCAATATGTACTATGTAGTATGCCATTCATGATATGGACAGAACACAAAAACGAAATATGAAATTCATCTACAAAAGTAACCATACAGGGCATACACACTGCTACAAATACGTATGTATCTGTATAGATACTTATGTACGATATATATCTGTACGTGTGTGTTTACTGACGTGAGTAGTTGAGGGTGAAAACGAAGAAAAACTCAATGAACCTCCTTTTCCGCTTGATTGACCATTGACATTTTTGAGGGTATATGAAGAACAGAAGCTTGAAATGTTTCTACGGAAGTTCCAAAGTATTTAGAAACCAAAAAAGAAATTTGATAGTTTTTTTTAAATGCTAAACCGAATATACAGATAGATACACATGGACATGGACGTACGCAATAACTACATATACGCATGCATTGTATGAAGGGAAAGAAAGCCAAAGCAAACTCAACTACATACATACAGATACTGTAGAACAACATAAATATTAAATTCTCCTAAATACCTCTATCGAATTTATACGTGTTTGCATTTCATTTTAACCATAGTGCACTTGTATTATCTAACTTTAGACATCCACACCCGCCAGTACATTCTACATTCCATCATATGGTAAATGAAATATGTACTAGTACATGCATATATGCCTTTTTTGGTTATCATCCGATGCCAAACATAATACCTACAGAGCTTTTCTACCATAGTTGAACATCCGATGCTCCTTTGTGTTTCGTTGTTATTATTATTACTGTGTATAAATTTGAGAGAAATTGATACTTCGTCCAGAATACACAAACTCAAAAAAAAAAAAAAATCAAAAGACACTCTAGAATTTCTGTAGAGTTCCTCTCCACTGATGTTATCAGTGCTCAATCGTTTATTTGTCTCCTTTCGAATTGGATGGTTGAAAATGTTGAAATCAATCTTCACTGCAGTGAGTACACACATGTGTGTATACGAACCTTTCGTTTTTATTCAAACCTATATACTTGAACTTGAAGGAATTTCCATTCGTGACAGACAGATTTTGAGGTGAATAGTAAATATAGTAAATCATCCAATTTGTTTTGTTTTAATTTTAGTTAATCCAGAGTTACTTATTTTAATTGTGCCCAATTGTAATTGTTTAAAAAAATCAGTGTTCAGGATCTGACTCAACGCTGTTACTGTTACGACGTTGTTGACGCAGATCAAATTTCTCTGCCCCATCAAATTTTCTACATGTTTACACAATGTCTTTGGGGAGGAAAATCCAACTTTTATGGTTGTATATAGTTAGTTATGAAATATCTTGAGAACAAAGAGAAGCCGAGGATTTAATACAATAGGAAATCATACAGAATAAAAAGGAGAGACTATGTGGCTGTCGTCCATCGATGAAAAGTATCAGAGTATATTTTTGGGAAGAGGGTTACTTGCCAAGGCAGCAATCAAAAGTAAATGAATACTCTTTTTATAGGTATACATGTGGTTTATAAAGCTCTTCAATCCGTCAACCGTAATAATCGAATAGACTTGATTGAGTTTTGGAAAAATTCTACCCCTATTAATGACATATGTACCTACATATACGCTAGGATACGTCCATCAATCCTGTTTTCCATCCCTCAACCACGCACATCTCGGCATCATTCAACTTTTTGAAAGGAGATCCATTGGCATTGGCATTGGATAAAGCAAAGTAAAAATTAACTACAAAAACATTGACATTTATCAATTGTAATTCATATGGATAATACACCTACACAAATAAAAGGAAAGAAAAATGCATGTATTTCCTTAAAATTTAAAATGAATTAATTAGGAAATTGTGTCCAAATATGTTTTGTGTAAAAAAATACAATGAAAGGAATAAGGTTTCAGACTTCAGAATAATGGGAAATGTCGACATATTTTGTTAGCCTTCATCGCATTCTCGTATGTTATATTATTGTAACAAGGAGGTTAAAAAGAGAGCCCTTTGATCCCATATCATATGAATGGAAATTTTTGTAAGCCCCTTTATTCGGGATCCAAAGAGTCTAATTTAGTACGCTAGGTTAAGTTCATTCAAAATCCTCATTTGATATCTGTTGCCTCTCGGCGCACTGAGACTCATAATCAGAGGATATATACTTATGTATATGTATATATAATATATGTAGGTACTTCCCTTTATTGTAGATTCCCGATTTATCACACAGACTTCATCAATAGTGGGGTAACAAACAACAACAACATTATCACGGGTTGGGGAATTCATCGCGCGGACTGAGAGGGCGGCTGCTTGCTTTAGTTGTTCTTTAATTTATACATTTTATTATATTTTTTAAAAAAGGGATAAACCAAAATTTGGATTCTTCATTATTCAGTAAAAAGAAGAGGAAATATTTTTAAAGTAAACCCAAATGAATATATATTCTAGTTAACAACAAGTTAAGGTGTATATAAGTGAAGATTGTAGATACAAAAGTATCTGTATTAATGTACTATATACGTGTTGACAATATGCGGTTCCAAAATTGGTTAGTAATTCTTTTCATAAAGATAATGAGCAGCCAGCCGAGTGGGTCAAGAAAAGCGGATTTTACTTTGTTACGGATTAAGAAAAAGAGTAATAATATGAAGAAACTTAATCATGATTGAGCATGGAGATGTACTGATGTATGGACACACATACACAAGTCCAAGATTTGTTTAAAAAGAGTTTTGCCTTTACATTCTATGTTTATTTATATATCTACCTGGATATAGCTATAAGAAGGCGCATTGTATGTACATTGTACATACATATTTGAAATTATGGATGATGATTTCTTTTCTTGTGGTGTCTTCTCGCTCTCTGCTCTCTGATCTTGAGCCTTTTGTGTTGTTTGTTCCTTCATATAAACATATACACTTACTACTACTTGTGCTCCTGTGCAGGATAAAATTTCACGGGAGTTTTCCTCGACAAAACGCAAATCATGTCTGTTTTGATTCCCCCTCTGTGTGTCCATTTCGGTTGTCTGCTCTTGAGCTCATATACTTTAAGTCAGATTCTGTTTGTCCGTCCGTCTTATTCTCCCTCCTGCATTCATAACACATATCCATCCAGCAATGTATATATACAGACACATACAACTACAACCCACTTGCATTCTTAATGGACCGACCTTTATACACTCCGCATCGGTAAATCCACAAGCTTTTTTTTTGTATCAAAACTGAAATACTGGCTTTATCATTTTCAAATTTTCCTTTCCATAATATTTCATTCTTAAATGTATACAGAAACTTGTGCAAAATGAACAGTACTTTGCCGATAAATTTAGTTTTGTGAGATCATAATTCAAATTCAGTGAACATATTCATTCTGATGCATACATTTCTTTTTTGCCTCAGCATGGGATTTTAACTCTAAAATTCAAATTAATCATGGTTCAAATCTCTAACAAAAAAACTGTATACATTCACATCCTTTCATTTTATAATATGTATGCTCATTTCACTGTCCATGAAATCCATGCCATGGATTAGAGACAATGACGACAGCAGTAAAAATAATAAACATGCAAACAAATACGTACGTAACTCTCTACAAATTTATCCATATATTGTGTATGCATTGAAAATTGAAATCGATAATTGATAATGTTGTCAGAGATGAAGGGCATTTTGCAGTCACTATTATGAAGAATATTATTGCAAAAAGCATTCCATGTTGTGTGTGTCTACCTGTATTATTATTGTGGATACTGGGGTGTCACATTTACTGCATGGATATCAAAGAAAGAGTTGCTATAATAATGAATTAGAACCAAACGAGTGACAAGTGTAGAAGGCTGAATTGTATTCGACTATTATTTTATTCGACTGACACACCTCAATCGATAATCAACTTTGAGTCAGCTCCAAATTAAATATCTTAATCGATAAATCACTCAGTTATCCTCACACTTGTGTGTGTGCATGGGGTGTGTTTATTATTATTGTTAATATTATGAATTATCCCAGACACACAGTCTCGCACCAAGATAGTTTTTATTACTGCTTTGACTTGGATGTAAATTATATTGTAAATTGTAAAGTAATCGCTATCGATACATGTAGTCCTAAAATAATTTTGGGCTGGGTTTGGAGTAACTTACAAATGAAATCCATTTTAATGATGATAGTTAATATTAATATATATAGTTTTATATCAATATAATACCAAAACAGAATTACACATTGCCTTTGAATTTGAATTAGTTTTATACACATATGGTATTATATAAATATACAAATATATGTACGCTCACACTTAATTCCATTTTAGTCGTGTGGTAATTGCTGTGTACTGGGAAAGCGAAAACTTTGAATTTGTTCCCAATAGTTTTTTTTGTATGTGATAGCAAATATAATACACAAATAATTATTATTATTGATATTCATTTGTAAACAATAAAGGAAACTTTGATGGCCATGGTAAGGATTATCTTTCATTGTTTTTTCCCCTCTGATACGCCTATTCTGTGTACATTACACACATATATATCATATATATTATACAGAAAATGTATCTATTTGTTAATACATTTTTGTATAAAGACAAATGTGGTACATAATATAAAACTGACGTGTAAATCGTCTCTAGATAATATTAGATGAGAGTATGAGAGTAAGTATAATTATATAAAGTGGAAGAATTTATATTGGCCAAAGTTAAATATTTATGTAGTAATACTCGACTAAATCCCTACACATATACACTTACGTATACATTTTATATTGTCTATGAGCTATATGAATAAATACATTTAATGCCATGAGAGATAGAGAGAGAGAGAGGCTTAAAAGTTCTTACTTGTCATTAGTACTCATTTGATGGCTGGAGGTGTTATAAGAATTGGACTTTTTGTTTGGAAGGGAGAGCTTTTGGCTTTTGCTAGGACGGATGGACTGAAGAGTGACTGTCAATCAAAAAGCCACTTCCCTCATTCTTCTCATTATCACTTGGGTTGAAACAAGCAACTTGTCAATTTGGACACTGAAGCGACGTTGATACACACCTTCTGTACCGCACTTTACTAATTTCAGTATCAGGTGCTTCCTTTTAATAATAATATTATATATGTACGAGGAAGAAAGAGAGAGAGAAAGGGAGAAAAGACAACTGCTATGACTACTCCGAATCCATGTATACAGGACATTTCTTATAATCATGGGAGAGGAGGAGGAGGAGGAGGACTCTGTGTGTGTGTGTGTGTGTGTAAATGTCAACTCTTCTTCGTTCATTGACGATGCGACTATTTAATATATATTGGTCATAGACATCTATAATCACTTCAACAAAAACGACCATGTAATAGTTAAAGGCCTAACTAATGTACCACCAATTTTACTTTACTCCATGAAAATGATAAACCACTCAACATAAAACTAAACGAAACTTTTGTCGTCGTTGAAAACTTGAAAGCCTCTTCATATTTCTCTCGTATTTCAAGAGAAATTCTGAGAAAAGTACAAGAAACTTTTTCCTAAACACCTGTGCTATGCTCTGTGTGTGTGTGTGTGTGATTATGATATATGTATCTGTATAAAGTGAACCCTTTCCATTGGCTTTTTCATTTCATTCCTCCCTCTCTCTCCTGTATTTTCTCTCTCTCTTTCTTATCATATGACAAATTTTTGTATTTTCCTCTGCATTATACAGTATGTATGTGTATACAGATAAACGATAAACTCTTCTATTGTCAAAATTGGAAACCTTGGCTGCTGGTTGACAATTGACAACGACGCGATGGATTTTGGATTAAGGTGAATTTCCTCTACTCCTTTAACTTTCATCATCAGTTCATCATCAGATATAATAATTTTGGGGAAAACAATTCCCCGAATGACTACCAAATTCGTTTTCATACCTCAAAAAAAACTGCACTAAATCCGGAAATTCCGAGTATTGTACACTTTTCTTCCAAGTTTATTAATCTAATTACCAATCTAAATGAATTTGGCCCTGTCAACTGTAAGGAGAACTTGAGGGAATTTTAGTATTTCCCTATATTGAATGTAAGACGGGGCTCCGTGGTCTAGAGGTTAGCGCTTGCGACTACCATAAGGCCGGGAGCAGCAGCCTGGTAAAGGAATCGCTCGATAATCCCTGGTTCGGCCCCAGGTGAGCGCATTCGATTTTTGAGTTTTTTTCCCATGTGGTTTTCTCAAATATCACCAGACCCCGCACGGGGGAGGTTTGGGGGTGAAAGGGGGCGAACAAAAGCATTAAGTTGCCTAAGCTAAAACCTGATCCTGGAGTACAATAGGAGTAACGAGTCATTAATAATTTGAGTAAAGAGAATAATAAAAGACAAGATGAGTTACGAGTCACGTATAACCAATGGGTAAATCGGAATATAAACTCCAAATTTTTTATATTGAATGCAATTCCCTTTTGTTTTTTACACATTGACGGAAAAGATGCCTGATTCTTCATTCCTTTTCCATTTTGCACAAAACTAGGTCTTATATTTATTAGAACTGTATGATCAATTATACCTACTACTTGGCTTCAAGGAATACTAAAGCACTGATATAGACCCTGAAATATTTATTTTCTAATTCGATGCTCGAATCTCTGTTATCATTAAAGATACAGAAGGTCAGCAGAAGAGAGAGTGTTTTCACGTTTGATTCAATGACGATGAGGGTGGAATGTCACGTCTCATACAAGTTTCAAGTGGTCACCACTTGAGAAACTCACTCACTCGTGAAAACAGTGTTAGACACGAAATCTGCGTCCAATCTTGATAGGGTTGACAACAACTTTGAGCATATGTATCTCATTCACGAGTGGTGCGTATTCATACATACCTACATATCTGTATATTGTAGTATTACTTCTTTTCTCCAACGTCATGTTATTTTAACCATGAGGAAACGAAAACCGTATCGAATTCTAAAACAACTCTGGCTTTTGTACAAGAAGATGCCTATCCTAGTATTTTCCGATTTGATTAACTTTCCCCCAACAAAATACGTTGAAATAGCCTCAAATTTGACTTTGAAGCTCCGTGAAAACAGCCAAATCAGCCTGAATGAATTAAGTGCGGAAATATTTGTGTATATAAATTCCTGTTATTCTGATTCGTAAACACATTCAATGGGAATTTATCGAGATTTATAAAATTACTGTGAGTTAATAGTATAGGTAATATCCTAATATCACATGGCGCATGAAGATGGACGGGGAAAAAAAGTGTGTGTGTGAGTTGAAATATCAGGAACCAGGAGCGTATAACGTGTAAATGTAAATGTACTGGGTCGAAGAGTATATTTTTCAGATGCATGTCACCATCAAACGCGGATTATGGACTCAACATGACAGCTCTAAAGAGCCAGCATAAAACAGTGTGAACAAATACGCAAACACACACACACACTCATATACACAGAGTGAGCTCTGAGAATGAGAAATGGAGGTAAAGAGAACCAAATATAATAATAATAAAGCCGGAGCTATCATGAAAAATACACAGAGCCAGCAACTTCATTTCATAATGGACTCACACTCTCCGAGCTCACGATTAGTTTCACCAGTTACATAGTTACTTCTTTCTTCTCTCTCTCTCTCTCCTCTTTCTCTCTTTCTCTTACTCTGTGCAGTCACAGTCCCAACTCCAATCCGTCTGTAAGTATTTTATTATGTGTCAAAGGCACTGGAGTATGTGAGTACCGGCATGCACACATATAAACAAATAAAAACAGCGTACGTGTAGTCGAATTGAAGGCAAAAAGGAGAATTGAAGCATACATATAATATTTACCATGTATTTAAGTATGTACCTATCTACAATCTAGATTCTACGTACAAATAAGTACTTAACTTACACATATAGGATTTTTGTATATTTTGAAATGGAACAGAATTTTCAAAACGTATATAAGTCTGTAGAAAAACCATTATGTAAAACTTCGATATCGGCATTTCTTTGCATAAGTATATGTAGTGTTAGAGTTTAGAGTAATGTATATCACTGCTATATCTTCAATTGCAATTAACATGGATTCCACATTACAAATTTTCAGCAGCAGGTAACTTGGAACTCACGATCAGAATTAGTCTATGATATAATTGATATAGTAAATATACCTACAGCCTGGAATCCAGGCCCTGGGTAGATTTTATTTCATTTTATACTTAATCCACAAGTACTTTGTATGCACTGTAGAAATGAATAGAATGCGTGTGTGTGTGTGTGTGTGTATTTCTTTCTAGAAGAAGACGATGAGAAGGAGAAGAAAAATTTACAGCCTGTCCATCAAAATCCAAATGTATCATGAATAAGAGCATGTCAGTGACTGAAAACGAAATTCCTGTCAATGAGCAAGCAGCTCCATTCTCCATATTAATTCAACACGCATACACATTGACATTTGTATTTTTTCTTGTATTCTTCTATACTTCTTCTTTTTTCCTTTTCCCTTTCTATCTCTCTCTCTCTCTCTCGCTTTTCTGTGGCCATGTGTCCATCGGTCAGTTTTATTCAAACTACTTTGTACTTTAGACAATTGAGTCAGTTACCGCAAGCAACACACAATACACATGAGCTCATTTCCCTCAAGTCTTCATATATTTTCCACTAGACTTTTTGTCTCCATGTCGAGATAAACAACACGCACGCACACACGTTTATTACATATCCAGTTGAACACTCATTGTGCTTATTCTTCAGTATTATTTATAATCATATTTTAAATTTGTCATATTTAATCACATTTACGGCTATATACATGAATGCATATATTTTGAGATGGAAACCGTACAATTTCCTTGGTTCGGAATAATAGAAAGTGCACACAGAATTGAAGAAGGAATTTTGACATGTAAGATTTTGTACACGCATTGTTTTAATCTAGAGGGCAACTTTTCCTTTAGGATGTTTTGTGGTGGTTACTACTTTAAAATTGTAAGACGGCGTAAGTGGAGATGAGAGTGTGGAAAAAAAGAGAATGGAATTGGGGAAAAGATGATACTAAAGATAGAAAGAGGGTGGAAAGGACTAGCAGGCGACGGACTGGGCAGGATTCTGGAGTTTATTCTTTTTATATATTTTTTGACGGATTTGCTGCCGTTTGCGTTGGCATTGTGGCGTGTGCTCTCCGTTTCGTCTTTTTTTACTCATACTTAATTCTTCACTTTGGATCCGTCTCGGACCTCCCGACTCTCTACTCTATCCATTCACTCTAAAAATCCTGAGTTCATCCGCCTAACTATTACCATCACAACTATTACAAGTACAATATATGTGTGGTTTCTCTCCAAGAAAAATAAAAATACATACTTGTGTATATTTCTGTACGAACTCTTGCCACTGTAATTTCTTTTTTCTAAGAATAAGGTGTCAATCCTTACAAATCTTCTCTCGCCTCCCATCCCATCAGGAGCAGCAGCAACAGCAGCAGCTTTATCCTCGCGTGGCTTCTGCACCATTCCTCTCCCTGTCCTTTCTTCTTTCTTAATGCTCTTAATGGACTTTACATTATAGTCCAGTCTACGATCGTACTTTACTTGTGTGTACTTTTTTTTACCCCAAAACCTTGATTCCGAATAGTATCGTAATTATTATAACATTTCGTATATAGAACAAAAACACTTGATTGCATTTCATTCGAGATCTTCTTTATTCTTTCATTCTTTGCAATCGAAATGAACCGGAAATACTAATAATTTGATGCTGTAATTTATAAAACTGGGATGTAAAGTTCCCTGTTCGATTTCATTTTGTTTGTAGTGTATTTTCTCCACACTGATGGATTATCCTTAAAAATTTGTATTTAGATCTCTTTGCTCCGTAGTAGAAAATATTTTGTGTGTAAAATTATTCTGTATATATGTACATGTATAGTAAATCCATTGAATAATTTTTTTGACGTCTCCATTAGGTTCTCATTTCTCACAGGGATGTGTCTGTCTGTCTGTACAATGTGTACATACGTTCGAACTATATAGATGTGCGATATACGAACATATGAAGGTAATCCGTAAATGTGATCCATATAGTGACCGTGGCTAATGGTAAGTTGATCTGCATCTGATTGTGACAACAATAGCTTTTCTAGGATTTGTTCTGTGGATTAACCAATGGGTCCATTACAGACTCTATATAACTTTAATTCTTTTACATTTGTTTCAGAACAGAAAATGCTCTATATCGTATAGGTAACAGTTTTCTCGTGTTTTGCCCTACATTTTTTCCTTCTTTTTCTTTCATTTTATTTTTTTGCTTTTCTTTTTGTCATGTGAATAAAGAATAATACACATGAAACATATACATAAACTTAACACATTCGAATGGGTTACAAATGAATCCTATATGAACCTTACATATGAACTCTCACACTATTTACGAAAACTATACCAAACAATGTCAACTGTGGAATTTTATTCCTATCAACAGAATATCGCATGTTTTTAGGATTGTTGTTACTGAAACCATAGAATCACGGATATTTTCATGCGGGTTCATGTATACGGTCTTTATTTTAATAAGGAATATTCAGGCATTTAAATCAAATCACACTCCTAATTTCGAATTCAGAGTGAAACATACATATTCCTTGCAGTAGCAGAGATGGATGACCGAATTGCATTTATGTAGCCTACCTTGGGAGGTTAGCTATGGAATATACATACATACATACATATGTATATGTAGGTACATACGTTCAGTGTTTTTACGCATACTGTTTCAATTTCGCTCGAGACTGAGGTTTGCTCAGAACTTAGTTAGCAAAAGTGTGTTTGTATATGTATACAATGTATGTAGCATGGAATTAATGATATACCTATGTACGTACTACGTACATACATGTGTATATTATATATATATCCGGATAAAATGAAGGTATGTACATGACACAAGGGAAAGTGTGAACATGGTGCTGAATGGATGGTGAGTATGACTGCATTGTTCTGGTGAGGAAAATCCGTTTTCCATCAGCCACAGATTTTCATCCCCGAGTTGCTGAGCTGTTCAATGGAAAGGCATTAAGTAAACGGCCACTTTATCCACTGTTCCAAGGTAGCGTTCTGTTCATAATCTCTTTTTCCTCCTAAATACCCAACAACCATCATCTCCCAGCTCAAAACACCACCACAATGTATGTACATACATGTACACAATTCCAAACCATACATGCATGTACAGATACCTATGTATGTTTGTATACAGAGCGTACACAAGTACGTATTCATACACATGCATTTATATTCGTATGTATACGTCAGGCCCACAACAACGCTAAGTGCATGTGCATATACGTAACATAACTTTCAGACTCAGAATGTAATGTACAGATAGAATTCACAGCCGATATTGGACTTTAGGTTTGGATTCAAAGTATAAGTAAATCAGTAAGACATGTCAGTTGTTGATCTCACATACATATACGGACGGACGGACGGACGGACAGAGTCTGTACATGAGTATATACATAGTTTGGGGCTTTTTGGATTACTTTACATGTGTAATACACATTATGTATACCTGACCGCATGTTTTCCTTGCCTACTAAACCGATAAATTCAATTCAAACTCAAAATCACTTTACTTTTCTCGCACTCTCGCATTTTTTGACACCTTCTTCTACCTACACACACATACTGTGTGTGAGTACTCTCACTCCTCACTCCTCACTGATCCATGCATGTAAATGATCTACATATGTATGCATATATCCTCTGTGTGTGTGTGTGTGTGTGGTGACAGTGCATGTATAATTCTAAAAGCTTTACTGTCTCTGGAGTGCGTTTGTACATACATATGTGTGAAGTGTGAATGTGTATGAATGAGACAGAACTGTACAGAGAGGATATGTCACATGTTTAATTGTAAACAAGTACGTTATTTGATATGTTCATATATGTACGTAGTTCATGTTCATGTACACTCGCACAAATATTCATATCCAAATAATCATATGACCAAATGACAATAGTTGATGCCTGCCTGCCTGCTTTCAATACAATGTATTTAAAATGGCATCGGGTCACTCACAATGAAAAGTAACAACACCTTTGGAGTTGGGAGTTTTCGAGTTTCAAATTTCTATTTAGTTTCAGTCCATTTTGCCTGTAATAATCATGGGGTATAGTAATAATAATATCACGTGTATATAGAATATGAAGCTGTTGTAAAAACTTTGAGAGTTATTCTGACGACGCTATTCTGACGACGCGACGAGTGTACATATAGCTCGGGAAATAAAATTGAGTTGGGACATTGAGCAAATGGAAATTCAATCGTAAACTCAAAATGAGGTATGGAAATGTAGATAGAAGAAGATGTACAGATAGTCCGATACTTAGAAAAGGAGAGAGAGAGCGAGAGTGAGTGAGTGTGAGAGCACAGAATTAAAGTTTCTATTGTGAAGTGTGATCAACTCAACGTCAGTGTAAAAGTAACAAGACGACTATAACTAAAGAAAACGATACATTATCTCATTTGTTTGGACCTCGTAGTCGTAGGTACTCGTACTTAACACCAAAAAGCAAGAGCAACACAGATTATGAGTGTGGCTTGTGTAAAAACATTGTTCACCACAACTCCAACCATCCAAACGAAATTCGGAAAAAAATGGTATTTAAACTTGGTGAAATCTCTGAGAGATAGTCTGAGGAAAGATAGATACCCCAAAAGATGGAGAAAATGAGATGAGAGAGAGAGAGAGAGAGAGATAGACATAGAGTGAGAGTGAGAGAAAGACTAAATGTGAGATGACCAGTCAGGGGATGAGTCTGTATTGCAAGCATGTGGAACGAAACTTGAAAAATTTTCTGTGTAGTGTTAAAATATACAAAACGTTGATAAGGTTTTGGTTCTCGGCCCTCTTTGACCGTCTGCATAATATTTATGTGCTATATAATATAGCTGTCCCAGGGCTCCACTTTCCATTATCTACAATCTATCTCTCCAATACTCTCGATGTATATCTACACTGTACTGAACTGGATAGATTTGTAGAGGCTGGAAGTTTCGTGAGTTTCGTTTTTGATGCCGTGAAACGTGGCCTGCCCACACTCTGAATGTCCAACCAAAATGGGTTGTCAAAAGCCATCATAAATATTCATTGGAGATAACCCACCATTTTGCTTTGTCAATTTTGTTTGTTTGCATGTACGAAAACTTATTTTACGGATATTCTTCCACCACGACCACCACATACATTTAGAATCTACTATATATATTCCAGGAACTCTAGGTTTTTATTTATACGTGTAAAATGCATAAAACTCTTTTCTACTCAATTTCAGAATGTTAAAAAAAAGTATTCCCTTTGGAAATTTTATAAAATAGAAGCAGAAGCAGAAGAAGAAGAAGAAGAAGAAGAAGAGTGAAAATACAAAACAAAAATAGGAAATAAATACTTACATAGAAGGTGTAGAAAGGAAGTTGCACATGTTTATATTCATGCGATAGGTATTTTCATGTAGATAATGCCTCGTCTATTCTATTAAATACTATTTTAATAATGATGAAAATTTTATCAGGTGCTCTTGGGACAGGAGAGGAGAAGAGCACAATGTATTTATGAAATGAATACAATGAAGTGCATTAGTCGATTTGGAAGCGATAAGATTCACCGGAGAGAGAGAGAGAGAGAGAAAGAGATAGATAGAGTGATAGGGTAAGGAGGATTAGAATACATATAGACTTTGTACTTTAACTCCGAAGCTCAAGCTCCTTCACTTTAGCTATTAAATATTAAATACTTATTTCCTATTTACATTTTATAAATCTAAAGTCCTTCAAGTTCTTCCTCACTTCTTGTTCGTTGCTCAACGGCAATCACTTGTACAATAGTAATAGTTTTACTTTTGTAAGCATTCTGTGTGTCACATTAGAAAAGTAAATAAAAGTATGGTTCCTCACTGATTTGATTCGATGTACACAATCACACTATATTTCATATTGATACATCTAAATTTGCTGCTTGGACTGTGTAGAATTTATATATGAAATAAAGTTCTTTAAGACAAAGTCATTTTTTTCAAGTTTTTGTTTTATTTATTTGCTTTTACAGACGAATACGAATTCATTCGTAATTGGATTGCATTACTCTCATTCGGGATTCGTTTTTGTTTTTGTAACTGTTCACTTCTTTTTGTACATTTAAATTTAATTTATTCTTATCAATATTTTAATTCCTTCAATATGTTTAATACTGACCAATATTATCCAATAAATATTTCGTTTGCGAATGTTTTTTTTTAGATATTTTTTTCAGTTTTCGCTATTTTTATAAGCGTTTCATGATGAAACTTTCATCATACATATATATTTTTAACAAAAATGTAAATTCTAGTGTGTTTGTTTTTATTATCTCAGATGGTAAATGGTTATGTGAAGCTAAAAAACGGTGTGATAATTGTAATAAAACTATTATCATATTGGTTGTGGTTTTAAGTCATCACTTTTAAAAAATACACAACAACTGCAGTGTAAAATAAAAATAATAACGGTTTTGACGGTACAGTTTAGATTCTGTGTCATTAGATACATAAAAAATATGTACATTACGTTTACAGGGACAAGCTAAATATATAAAATGTATAGTAGTATTGACGGAGCGTGGATAGTACACACATTTACATTTTAAATTCACATAATTTAAATTAACTTATTATAATTAACGTAATTGTAATAATATCAACAGTATATATTTCCCTTAACTCGTCACTTTCCCTACTCGTCACTTTAGGTAAATCATAGTACAGATACATTTTCTTCTATGCGTACTCTCGTTATATATTGCATTTTTAGTCACGAACACAATCCTCGTCTGTAAAAAAATGAAAGTGATTCTATAGTTGTAATTATAGCTGCATGGATTTACTTTTAGCCTGGACTTGAAATTACATGTGAGAAAGAAAATTCTATAGCTACCAGTAAAACTCTAGAATGAATCTGAAAACTACACACACTGATGAATACTGAAATTTCTAGGCCTTTTCAATAGCCAGTAATGCGGACTTTTTTTTAATACGAGAGGTATATACGTATATACCCAAGGGAAATGATGTTATGGCTTTTCCATGTTAAACTCAAAAAAATATTGCACAAATCCAAACGCTTCTCCAATGAAAAATTCTTACAAGATGAAAATGTTCACTAGCAAGTGGATATCAAATAAATAATACAAAATAAAAGACATACATAATAACAAAAGGACGAAAGTCTACAAAATGTTAACTGAAGACGTGATAGCAATACTTGATATATGGTAATGATGAAATCGTGGCTGCTTTTGATTTATTTATTTTCCCCTTATAGTTTATACAATTTTTCTTGTGAGTTTGGTGATGATGGAAGTCATAATAATAATAATAATAATAATATTAAATATCTTAATGGTAAATACGCATGTATGTATGTAGTTGAGTAGTAAATGTTACAGTGTGCTCAGACAACAACGAGAATGAGAGACGTGCCTTTTTTTCATGAGTAGGAAATATCTATGACTAAAATCGTATTTTTTTTTGTATGCATGATTATGAACTTTTGTTTTTTTCTTTCTTTTGTTTCTTCTCCACTGTACATACAGTATAATATATATATATATATTATGCATGAATACCTACATAAATGAATGTAAGTAGGTATGGTATATATGTACGTGTAATTATTAAACATCCATCATGATATCATTATTATTCTTATTATTATAATTATATAGTCCATATTGTATATTATGTAGGTAGTCACGCTGAGAGTGAAAGAGTCATCACGAGGAACTTGACCTTTCAGGAGAATTTTGTTTGAGAAAAGGTCGGTGGAGCTCAAGGGGCATATTGAAGAGTCCAGCTTTCCCTGCTGCACCCGTCATGGACATGGCGGATGTGAAACCATGGAGAGAGGCAAGAGTTGGGAAAATTGCCGAAGGTGAGATAGCATGATGAGGAATATGATGTGGTGGCATGGCCTGGATGTTTGTCATGTGTGCTGGTGTTGGGGTCAAAGCGGTTAGAGCCGCCGTGGACATGGGTAAAGGGAGTGGAAGAGAAGCCACCGGGATAGGAATTGTTGGAGCGAAAGACATGGACGACAGGGATGAGAATGCATGGAGGGCATGCTGATGATGATGATGGTGATGATGATGACTCGAGGGTGACATTGATGACTGTGAGGATGTTGGCGGGGGTGGACTATTTGTTCCGAGGCTTAACTCTGAGTCTGATGTGTCACTTGCTGGTGAACGTGGAGGACTCGCGTCCACACCATCATCCGTATCTGTTGACTCGGGTCGCTTCCCACCCAACCCCATATGATGCTGTAACCGCCTGTGAAAAAATACAATGACAATTTATAAGTAAATATATATATATATGTATAATTATTTCATTAGTCTATCTAATATATCTGTATATTCATAGTGAGACAATTCAACAGAGATTGTAGACAAGTATATAGAGAAACATAATGCTCGAGTACAAATTTCAAAAAGAAAGAATCCAAACTGTCAAAAACTATAAACCGTTTAAAAATTCCAAATTCATTCTAACATAGAAACTGGGGAAATTTACACACAGTTGGAAGAGAAAAGTAGGTATATGAACACGTATATACAGATGGAATACCGTTGGATATGTTCAACATATGAGAAATATGTACGAGTTCAATTTATTTGACTTTGAAAAACATGAGTTCATATTGGATAGACAAGAGACAAGAGACCTCATGGCACAGTCACAACAACAACAAACGATTTGGCCGATTTAACATATTGAAAGTCCCTTCACCATGTCATTTGATATGCGTCTTTTTTTTCAAAACCAGTCAACAAGAGTCGAAAGAGAAAAGACAGGATATTCTTTTTCGTTTACGATATCAACCAGCCTGCGAGCGGCTCGGGCACATTCCCCATCTCTCAGTCTCATCTCTCTTCCCCACCCCCCCACCAAATATCACCTTCAACCATGTTCAATTTTCAAGTTGTGCACCGGACAAAATATATTTGAAGATATAAAATATATATTATATATATTTATACGTATAGCGTGGGCACGGGCACGGACTAGATATTAAATGCACATTAGAGCAATCACTCCCCTTTATACGTTGTAAATCATATACACTTTGTGAATTGTGAACCTCGTCATAAAGATATGTTCAAAATTTAAATAAGCTTACAATTTATAATATTATTTTAGTATTATTACTATTTATTACCGTTTCTATACTAAAAGAGTTCCATTTGTTTGTACACGTTCATACATATATAAAATATGAAGGAAAAGAGAGTTGAGACATTCAATAGTAATTGTAACATGCATTCTAAAATATTATTGTATACGTTTTACGTGAATGAAAAATTCCACACATGAAAGTTTTGCGTATGTGTAGGGAGAAACTAAAAACACATCACGTTTCCTATAATGATTCCACATGTTTCTGGTAGGTAAAAAAAACTCCAGACAGTGAAGGATCTCATATCGCATATCACAAGTCATCAAAATATAGCTAATTTACAACGTGAACAACACGGCTTCCTTTTTACTTTGGTCCACACGAGGAAAATACAACCCTGTCATACATACTGCCTTCTCATTTCCTGTCGTCACAATTTAAATACCTTTACATTGCTAAAAGAAAAAAACTTGCAATTTTCCCTCAAACTTTTTTTTCTCGACATTTCTATAGTTTTCTCTAACATTTTTCGTTATGTCCATACTCAAATGAAATGAAATGAAATGAAATGAGAGCCAACAACTCGTGGACTCATTCAATGACAACTCTATCACTGTCCACTACACAAGTGGCACATGTGAAATTATACATGAGAATAACCATCCAACTGACCATAAAATGAAGTAGTGTGAATATGAAGAATTATAATTGGAGTGCCTCTTTTCTACGACTATTCCCTCCATTTTACACATTTTACTAGAAATTAGTCACAGTAATACCGCTTTTTTTCGTCACAAAAAAACTATAACATTTTCAACAGTTTCTAATGACAATGTGAAACCGGCGGAACTGATTATGCACATAAAATGTTATAGTTTTTTTAAAAAAATCTGGTCGTCAAGACCAAGCAGAAATGGAATATTTCTAAATAATACTATTACTGAGCGACCTAATTTTCACACACAGTATAACTTTTTCATCATCATTTGTCATCCAGTATATATCTGTATGTAAATGTTTTGACCATGCATGGGAAAATCACGAAAAGTCATGTTGTAAATACCACAAAATCCTACAATTCTGACAAAAAGGACATTCAAAACCAGCACTTTTCGACTTCCCAAAAAACAATGGAATGAGGGAACATATGTAAAAATTGTGTATAGCTCAATAGAATAGAATGAAAGGAATGAGATAGATAAAAGGATAATACGTGTTAATTGAATTTCAATTTGGCCATGGTTTTATATGTACATTTTTAATACAAATATACATGTGTACTTTCTTTTAAAAACTACACATGGACTGGATAATTATTATGATGATGAAAACATGGCGTGGACAAGAGGAACAAAAGTGGAAAATAATGAAGACAAAACCATTTACAACAAATGACTTTGGGATTGTATTGTGGTGTTTGATGGATATATCAACGTTACCACTAATAAATGTTTGCTTGGCTGGTCGGTTGGTTGGTTGGTTGGTTGGTTGGTTGGGTAGAAGTTTTGAAAAGAGTTTTTTCCTTCATGAACGTATATTCGGAGAGAGCCCAACGAGGCAGAAATAAAATTATGGAAAGACATTATGGGATCATATGAAGGCGGTAGAGTAGACAGGAGAGAGAGAGAGAGAGAGAGAGAGAGAGAGAGAGAGAGAGAGAGAGAGATACTGAAGGAGGAACACGAAAGGACCGTGTTTACCGAAACGGAAGCCAGTCTTTTGACATCAAGTGCTTTTCTACCCAGTGACAGTTTCATCATAGACTGGAGAAGAAAAAAGTTATACAATCCCCTCCGAGTGCCCCTATTGTCTACATCAACTTCTATTCTATTTCTATTCTTCCACATAGAAAATGTGAAATGATATGTATGACATGAGTACCGCTCACAATAATCTAATATCTACTACATAAATGGTATGAAGTGATACGCTGGAAAAATATTTGCGTGTGTGTGTGTTTATAAAAGTCTCTTCACATCCTTGACTAGTATATACAGATATTTAGATATACCTATACCCTATTCTCACAATGAGTTCCGACCACCGACCACATATTTATTACACAGTCTAAATTCTAAATGCTGTCAAAATCCCTTTTATTTTCCCCCATGTGTACATACGATATATAACGTATCTATATACTTATACGGAACATGGGTAGTTAGCAAATATACACGGATGCTCCTGTCCACCATGTGAATGATATGATATGGAAAAAAATGACAAAAGAAATGCATACACTTAAATGCCATGATAAAACACACTATCCACTCACTCACTCACACACACCTTGCTAATATCAACATCAACAACAATTCAAACTCGTTTTTTTCTTCTTCTCTTCTTCATCATAAAACTATACATACAATACAATTCAAGCTTTTGAAACTTTTGTAAAAAGTCAACGTCATTCAATCCCCGGAACGGCCATACACGAGTCTCTCTGTTGTTCACACCTTCTCATTTTATTACAATATCACCACATTTCCATTTCCACCCCCAAAACCAAAAATAATTAAAAGCTGACTAATCGATTTACATACAACAAAAGACCCAATCTCTCTATGTACTTTATCTCTTTACAATTTTCCAGAAACAATGTATTTCTGTATATAGCCTGTAGATTTGGACAGTTGACTTGCTCACAGTTTTAAACTACGAGTCATTAAGTACTTTAAGGGGTCAAGATCAAAGAGCAGAATATGAGCCAAAAGACATAGTAAAAATTACCATATTTTATAGGGTACATCACATCACACACAAGGATGAATCCTATTGTCGCTTTGATAATCTTAAATGTCTCAATTAGATTAGATTATTATAGCATAGCAAGTCATGTACATATTATGTATTTATTTAAAGAGAATCTCTTTAAGGGATATATAGAAAAGTCTTTCGTATACATTTGTATTTAGTACATATCTCTTGTGTATTTATAATTAACAAAAGATACTCGGTTGATATCAAATTCAATTTTAGATTTACATATACACTATTCTCCTCCAGCTTTGTTATCATTTATACACAAATAGTGTACACAAGATAGGATATCTATATATATTATATATGATATCCCACGGATCATTCGCTAATGTAAAGTAAATATCAAAATCCTTTACTTGAAGGATATTTGATACGAGAGTTGAGACACACATTGGACTACTCAATCTCTCTTGACTCTGCATATATAGGTACGTATCTGTGTACGTACAAGAAGAGTCCGATCCCGTCAATCATGAGACAGTGCAAGGTGAAAGTATTATACAATGAGAGAGAGAGAGAGAGAGAGAAGAAGACAACGTTGAAACCACATATTGAATTGATGGCTCCTTTGTCATTTGACTTTGTAGCTTCTTTACTTGATCTTTAAGCAAAAAGTTTTTCAAACCTAGTTGTATGGAAAACCCGAAATGAAAAGAAACTCAAACTCCCCCAAGTCAAACGTATATAGGTAAACCGACTGAACCGGCAACCCACAAAATCATGTAATTTACTTTCAAGTTGAACACTAAGTCTGTTCAAATATGTACGTATATGTATGTAGGAATTAGTAGATAAGTTACAAGGAGATTCAATGCGTAGATATGTAGGTATAAATCAAAGTTAATCAGTAATTTTACATCAATGAATGTGGAGATGCTGATTTTACCAAGATGGTAATTCGAACTAGAAATTTGAATACCAACGTGAGTTAGAAATTGTAGATAGAGAATGTCCATTAGTATTGTGTATATGGATACTCTGCAGTACAAACTATCCTCATCAAGTACAAAATGGGCATCTGATTACCATTTTGATTTTGATTTTATCACACACGCAATCTTGTCCAATTCTTGGTCACCGGTCAGTAGATTAAACAAGTTTTTAGTGGTTACGACTCAATCTCTCTCTCTCTCTCTCTCCACACCGTCTTTTTCTCAACCTGAAAAGTGACCCACAGCATATACTGAATATGATATACTTACATATATATTCATGCTTAGGTATATATGATAAGTAAAATAGAGCCCACAGAAATACTGAACAATCATTGGAGATCCAGTCGAAACCAAACATGAAAATCCAGAGTTTATTAATGTGAATCTATTATTATTTATCCTCGTCATCGTATTGATATACTCTTAAAAGTTTCAAATGAAGTCTGTTGTAATACAACTAGAACGATTAAATTCAATTGTTTTAGAGGGGCAAATAACAAGAATAAAAGATAATCTGTACATAAGGAGATTACAACGAAAAAAGTGAATATATGTAAATAAGTGAGCCTACTGGAATCTACTCGCCATTGTATTATGTATACCATTTGTATCTGTAATGTGTCCGTCATTTTCCACTTCTTTATTTGTAAGTATAGAGTTAGAGTAGGACGAAAATTGACAACTGACAACAGTATAGTATTATAGAAGGACTATAGGTGACTGGAACTTAAATCGAGCATTAGCATTAATATTAGTAAAAACTAAATTCAAACTACAACTGTGTACTCACGTAATTTGTGTACACAGTACACACGTAACATGGTTCAGTTGATTCAGAATTGGTACACTGGGAAAAACTGGAGAGAGAGAAAGAGAGAGAGAGAGAAAGAGAGAGAGAGATCATCCGACGAATGAATTGTAATTGTATCATTGAATGGTATAAAAGTTAAGTTGTGTTTGCCTTTGAATTTCATTATTTGTATCCTTGTAAAGGGCTAAACCGATTATTTAATTCTCTATTGTCCCCTTGGTACACTTCATGGTATTTATCATTAGCTCCCAATCAACGTATACTATAACGTAGGTATACTATAACTGGATATGGAACGAACAGAGAAACAGGATTGGCAACTTTGTCAATACAACTATTTTTAATGTCGTACAAAAAAACAAATCTCCATTCACCGTCATTAACGTAAAAAAAACTGAATACATAAATAATACATTACATGCACGGATTTTTGTACATAGTTATACCTCATGAAAAGACATGGTGACATTTATTCGTATATATTTTCAGTACAAATGATCTACGATACATTCAGTACTGTAGAAACGTCAAAAAAAAGTATCAAAATCTAAATCTCAACCAAAAACAAAAACTTGCAATATAATATACTGCAAGTTTTTGTTTGTACATAACATAGGTAAGTATGTTATACTTAATAATATGTCTTACTCTTATGTTATGTATTTTTGTTTTTTTTATGCGTACGTATGTAAATATTTCACGCGAAAATGTGGGAAATATTATATGAAACTAAATAAACTATTCTGTTTGTTTGTTTTCTATTCTTTTCATGTGAAGAGGTGACATGGAGTGAGCACTGATACAATCTATAGTTCATTTTCTAGTTTACCCATTTTCATTTTCATTACTAAATTGCTCCGATTCCAATAATAAAAATAAAATGACTACTGAACAAACTTTATGTATTTTGCGTGTCTGCCTCGTGTTGTATATTGTATATTGAATTAAGTTGGTGGAAAAGAACGGGATGAATTTCACAAGGGGATTGAATCCATCGTTCACCCGCACACACTCACAAAAAAACCTCCACTACATACAAAAGTTTGGACTCCAATTCAGATTTGTACATATTGTACAAGTTTCCTTTCTTCTCATCTGGGGTGTATTCATGGGGATTGAGGAAGGAATTGGTACACAATTCTTACAAAGTTGAAAATGGAAACCATCTACATATGCATATCCATTATATCCATATAGCGTGAGTGAGTGAACGAGTGAGGGAGTGTACATACATATGTGTAAAAGGAATGGAAACGTGTGTCAGTGTCAGAGTATCTGCCAAAGTCCCTGTTTGGCTGCTTCCATTCCCGGGTAAAAAGAGAAACTCATCGGGAGTTGATAATCAAATCAGTTTACGGCAATATGACAAAGTATAACAAGGAACAAATTGGATAAGTTTAAATCAACGGATCATCCCAGAGCTCACACTCACCAGTCATCCGACTTTCAAATATGTTCAAATGTATACGTAAAATAATCCCTCGCAAATCTATAAGTGTATATATTTTTTTAATTTTCTACATACATGTGTGTGTAGTGTGTAAAAGTGTAAATCTTCAACTCGTGTCACTGTTGAAGCCGATATGAGGAAGACACGCAAGATCACACAGGAAACAATAACAGAAATATCAATATTGAATTTTGAAGGAGCGAATAAGAACGAACGGGGAAAGAAATAAATGCGAATACGGAGATGAAATTCTTATGGTCAATTGCTTCATTTGATGAGATCAAATTGATGATGCTCCCCGTATTCTTTCCCATCTCTTTCTCCCTCCTATACCGAAATATTAATGAAAAGTGGGAATACAAAAAGTTCAGTCTATTCTGCCTGAACTCTATCTATATAACTATATACAATATACAGATTGATACATAGATACTCAGCTCACAAACTTGGAACCGAAAAATAAGTTGGAGATCTAGCTCAACTTGCCACTTATCGTTAGTTCCCAATTTGTAATTATCTCACATTATTCCACATCAAAGATTCAAAGCAAAGAACTCGTATCAAAACTCCCTAAAAACCAAATGAGAAATTACTTTTTCTTGTCTTTTGTTTTTTGCTAACAACTCCCCGTCCAAAGACAATTCGTAGAAAATTCGATGAAAATTATTCTTCCTTTTTTATTTCAAAACACAATAAATCCTGTTCTTCTTACACATACGTATTTATACATATAATCGTATATGAAAACGTAAATTATACAGAGGACAAAATGTGATGATACAATGATACACTGCGAGTAATCAAAATACACGTAAAAAAAGAGCATCTCGGCAATAGAAAATTGTCGTATGCCGAATGACAATTTGAAGCGTACTCACATTGTTCCTAAGGTACATATACACATATACGGATACATTCATACCTATCTAGTACTACCTACTCTGATTGTATGTAAAGGGTAAAAGCAAAGGGAAAAAACCGGACGCTTGGAGAAATAAGTGAGGACATGTCCCATGTGGATGATGATACGAATCCGAATATGATACGAATCTAGTTTCTACTTTGTGTCTCTCTGTGACATTCGACACTCACCGACGTCTCCAATCTCTCCAGCAGGACTAATCAGAAGCCAACTCAACTGAAAAATGTTATGTTACCTATTTATTTATTATCATTACCCCCTAGAAAAAGTCTCTCTCTAGTCTCTCTCTTTCTTTCGTGTGTAGTTTGTCTTCCAATCCACCTACCTACACCATCACTTGATATGATTCTTTTAATTCCTATCATATAAAATATACTTATACAATTCCGTATTCTTACACCAAAATCCCTCATTATTCCACCGTGATTCTTTTTTACACACCAAAACTGTACATAAGATATACATGTATAAAACCTTATATAAGATACTTATATGTACATATATTTAGTTATTTAGTCCCAATATTAAACGTAGATCCGATTATGTTTCATTACACTCCGCACTGTACATTTTTTAGTCTCTCTCTCTCTCTCTACTATGTATTATGTAAGAAAGAGATTATTATATATTAGTAGATTTAGTTTCGTGAGTTAAAACTCCGTCCGCATATGCTCAAGGAAGAAAAAAAATCAAGTGTGTATATATATATGTACACATTTTGTGGGGATGGAATGGAAAATATATTCGATTCGGTGTAAATGTACAGACAAAGGTATGACGGCAAAGTTTTTAAAATGAGGAAACAAGTGGGGAAAAAAAGATTCAGCTCGGATCGAATTAATTTTTCATCATCACCATTACCCATTACATGACATTGTATATGGTACATGTATTCTTGTATTTGTACATGTATTCTTGTATTTGTACATATATACTATATGTATAACTCATACAGTATAAGGATAACACTGGCGAGTAGAGTACAGACTGTGACTGTGCATAGGTATATGACTATGCTCGCCTCAACCACAACCTAACAAAACTAACAAGAAAAATGAAAGTACTTGGAGGATTTGAATTCCAACGTCATATTTTGTATAGTGCATAATCAAGAAATTCATATAGTGTATCCATGCACAACTGACGTGTATGATATTATTTGTGGTAATGATGTACAAAAAAAAGTTTAGTCGAGCCGAGCTATAGGATCGTGTGTGTATCAAGAAGATACATTGAAAAAGGTGTGCAAGGTTGAATTTTGAATGTTTTGATTTGATTTGATTACATGTGAGACACACATACAGGAGATTACATTATGCTGTTTTATGAAGAGTGTAATATGGCAACCGTCACATAGTTTTTGTACAGTATACAGAATGAAGAATTTTATGAAACAGAAGGATAATATGGATAAAATCAAGGTGTTGAGGGAGATAGAGTGGATTGCTCCTGCTTGCAATCCTCTGCACGAGGACAGAATCAGGAGCCGGAGAAGGAGAAGAGCAGTTGTCTCTCTCTCTCTCTTTCTCTCTCTCTTGTGTCTTCCCTTACAGACGGATTATTAATGGGAAAGTCGAGGCTCATTTCTCATCCTGACCACATTATCAAATAAACTGGCGAGCGGCCAGAGTTAGTGGAAAAATAAATTTATTTCCACTGGTAACATACACACAATGTACATGTACCATCATATATTTCATTCTCACACATCACGCAATAATTCACACCGGTACACACATATATAGGTACACACACACACACGGCCGCATTAGTGACCACAGTACACAAAGAGATCGACCTGAGAAGTGCAATAATCTTTTGTACTTTTCTAGAGTTGGGTGTACAATGTGTGTATGTATACATGGTGGAAATTTCTAACATGATATAAATTAGTTTTCACATAAAAACTATGGATGAGAGATGCACTTGAGCGGTCATTCATTCAATCATTTATATGAATATGGCATTGTTTATCTCATTTTTCTCCAACCCATAACATATAACATAATTTAACACAACTACAAACTTCAACCATAAGCATAAAGAAATACAAATCTCTCTAATGGACTTTTTTTAAAAACAAAAAAAAAAACAAATTACATACTATATACGTACACATATTTATTGCATTATTTTCATCGCAGATTTGTTCCACTGCAACCAAAAAATGACGGGACGAACCAATAAAATTATGCGCATTTAAAATGTATACACACTAACACCGGAATTATTTAAAATTTTCTCTTGCTATTGGGATTTGAGCAAGTTATATATAATACCGTGAGACTCGACTAAGTATATGCATGCACAGATAATTTGTAGGAAGAATAAATAATTCGGCATCTTTATCCTGATTGTATGCTATATGATATGCGATACGCCATAAGAGACTCATTATGATGTGCAGATAATAGACGTGGAAATCGGAACAGTGATTCCCTGATGATGATGATGATGAGAGAGAGAGAGGGTATAAATATGCGATATGCATTAGCATATGTGAAGGATTCAAAGATACACATGAAACGTGAATGCTTCTAATAAACATAATGAAGGTTGATTCTGCTTGTGTTTCTCTCGGTGTTCTCGTGAGCTTTAATTTTAGTTTAAATAAAAGACTACTTTTCTGTCCGTATTTTCATTCTACTGCATATATGCTATATGTCATTCTAGCATAGAAATACTGTTGAGGTATATATACTCGTTCGCATATGATGCCATGTATTCGATTCGGAAGAGAAAAAGAGAGAGAGAGAGAGTCGTGAGGAGAGGAAACACATAGTACGTTAACCGGTAAATAAATGATGGCGATGTTGTGGATCAACTTTTCATTATTAAATAACTATAATGCTATGTGTTCATGTCTTTAGTTCAAAAGGTTCTCTCTCTCTCTCTCTCTCGAATGTGTACCCTATCAGATGGGCTAAATAAAAAGGGCTTGAGTAAATTGAACCCCCGACGACCCCGGTCATTTATTCCAGTGTCACATTTCCATTTTTGTCTGACAAAACTTAGTGCCTAATACTAGTAATTTCCCTACCGTCAAAAGAAACTGTCCGGTTTCAATTTCACTCTTTTACTTTTCATCTGTATAGACACTCGGTCCTATTATCCACCTACCGCTTCCAAAGGGAGCGAATTTAAACAACATTTCAACTATACACACTTTAATATAAATATATATGATGCTCTAATACCATTACATAACGACGCTCCCAAAAAACATTTCCTTTATTGTATACCATATATCATCCTCTTTTATTTTTTTTAAATCGTCGGCATTTGAGGGTTTCTTTGATTTTTAAAGTGAAACTGAACTATATCATTTCCAGTAGGTAGTTATACTGTTATATGTATACATATTCAAGCTGGTTGTTAAACTGAAATCAATACGAAAAGAAAAACAACCCAATAATAATTATTGCTTCCAGAGCGAAATAACTGAAAAACGGAAATGCACTAAAAATAAATTAAAAATTAGAATTAAGGTCTAATTCCAAAAAATGTCGTGAGTGGGAAGATGGATCAAAATCATTCTCACAGAGAGAGAGAGAGTGTAGAATTCAATAATCTTTTACGGTGACTGGGAAATACTTCCTACCTTGAGTATATACCACCATTGAAATATGCAATTAATTAGACGAACGAGTCCGTTCACATCTTCACATGGACTTCCTCTTCTATGCATAGAATACACAATGAGGATCTCTAAAGAAAATGACCGTGGGTATTAATTATGGTGATGACTATTGAATGAAAAATAATCTCTCAAGTGGAGATAAAAGAATTAAAAACGGTATTACATTGCCAAAGAATAGTATTTAATAATGAAGGAATGATTGAACGGAATCGAGCATGCCATTTCTACTGTCTACCTATATATGTAGTAAACATTCTATATATGTGTGCATATAAAAAAATGTCGTAACCTCATGCTAAGCTGAGCCTTTGCCTTTAAAATCATATCATTTATAAAATAATATTTGATTCTGAAAATTACATTACACGGCGCATATATAGATTTGCTTCCTCCATACAGATTACACATGATGCATTCATTCAAAAGTGATCACATACTGGTACAGTACATGAAAAATCAAAATGAGAGGAACAAGGCGGAGTTAATATTTACAAACTAAATATAGAATGGAGTGAATAATGTGGAAGACGATTATTTCTGGAATCCCACTGTGTGATAGTGATACGGTGTCCTCAAACCATATAATTTTATTTTCCACTTGAATTAAGAGGAGGCCGGAAATGAATCACCATATAAGCGGGCCTTTCTCACTCACTCATTCTCTCTCTCTCTCTTTCTATCTCTCTCTCGCTCGCTCATACTTATATACCTCGGACGTAAACTTATATTAAAGTAAGAAAAAAAACAGACTGTATTAAATACACATCAACATCAACCCTACACAAATATGTAAGTATACATACGAAGTGTGAATGAGCAGAGCTGATACGGTTTAATACATAAGTACATAGGGTGAATGTGAATAGGTATGTACATAGTGAGTAACTACTTACACCACGAGTTTAACAATAACGAGAGAGATACACTGTGAAGTGAGCGTATAATATAATATAATACCACCAAAAATTATATTACTTGATAACGTGCGTATAATATTTTCATAGCTGCCTACTCCACAAACGAAAAACTCCTCAACTCTAACTTGTCTAATTTATAAGGTAAAGGTAGGTAGAATCATAGGGTAGGTACGTCACTGGCCACTGACGATGAGTTGTTGAATAGATAAAAAAAGCAAGGTTCCCCACTGTTCGGCTGCCATTTTGTTCTCCTGCGATTCACATTATATTGTCATATGTACAAGTAAGCATTTTAATCTCCTCTATACCATCCGTCACCATGTTATTATACTACTAATTGCCTTAGGTATTCAACAAGGATATACATACATACATACATTCTCTCCCTCTCTCTCTCTCTCTCTTATGTATGACTATTCTACACGAATCCATGTACATTGTACATACATACTCAGCTGTCAAATTACAATACAATACAGTCCATTTGATTTGATGGCTATATATCATTCAGCTTGAACTGAGCACCTGGTCTATATTTCTAATAATACCCCCAAAATATTTCTTTTATCATATACATATCTGTACTTTAGAATTCATTTTACTCCGAGTTGGATGAGGAGGATTGATTAGCATACGCAGTCAGATTCAGATTAGACAACATTGCCAATTTAATTTGGAAATTGGCAGTGCTCAAAAAAATCATAGTGCTTTTGTGGAAACTTTCTTCAAAATAATGGTATGAACTATAAAATTTGAATTCAATACCTCCTAATCGCATTGGGTGTAAATCGAGGGGTGAGAATCTAAAATGAATGAAGCATGAAAATATTCCGACCTTTTAGCGGAAAAAAAAATTATAGGAGACGAATTTAAATTTTGGATCGAAGTTGAGGAAGCCGAAAAGGAAATTCTGACATGTGACACTGACACATGCAGTGTGTGTAGTAGATCTGTAGATTGTATGTAGATACATGTGATGAAAAAATAATGAAAAATATTGCCAGTTATGTTCAGTCTTAAGAGCTTTGTGTACGCCATACATGTTTTGAACGTATATATATATATATATATGTTGCAGTAAAAGTGATCCTGGATTAGGAAGTTTAAGTGGAGCTCACACTGAAGGGGATTTTCACATTTTGATCCTTCATTTTTCTAAAGAATCAACACGGAAAGAGAGAGAGAGAGAGAGAGAAAGGGAGTAAGAATAAACGTTTCCATCTCACATTCATGTTGTTTGACGATGAGGGCATGATACTGTGTTTGTGGAATAACGATAGCGATATCTATTATGTTGTGTGTATTACTCATAATACAGTATGAGTGTATGAGGTAAAAACTGACTGTATGTATTATGTATATGGGATGAGAGATTCTACATTGAACAACATACAAAAACACATGCACATCTAAACTCGCGCAACACATCTACGATATATAAATATCTGTATGTGTATGGCTGTAGCTATAGGGAAGAAAAGCCTTTTTAGTTTCAAGCTTATCGTCAGAGAAAATAAATAAGGGAGCTTATTAGCACTTTTGGCTTAAGAGGATATCAGTTTGCTGTTTCGGAGTGGAGGAAAACTTTTTTTCTTCTCAAAGCTCGTGTACACAATACTAGACGAGACGATACGTAGCATGTAGGATGTAGATGTAGACTGGAGACGATGAGATGGAAAAAAGAGCTTTCTCACTCTTTTTCTATTTTATCCAACTATCGTCCAACTTATTATTTTACCAAAATACTAGGTAAAGGATATATATTTCCGCTCTTTCAACTACTTCTTCCTAGAATCTACACGGATCATACTATATGTAGTTACATCACACACGTTCGTCTCATCTTCTTCCCTCTTTTCCATTTTCTTCAACTCGACAAGACAAAATAATACCGACTAAGAATACGATACCATGTGATAACTAAGTATCACAGATACACACGAGGAAAATTGCAAAAAAGCTAAGAGTACATACATATTTCATGCATCCGACTTACATCCATACACCGTCGTATACTGTACCTATTACATATACACTCTTCGGAATTGAGAACTGATAGAAAAGTACTTTTTTTTCTGAATCCTTAAGCTGAAACTGCGCTAAATATAGGTACATACGTAAGTGTAGGCTTTACAGTGGATTGATACAAAGTTTGTTCAAAACTAAATAACCAATTTACAACTTTGAGACGTTATCCGCAAAACATTTGCGTTTTTTGAACTCCTCACAGCACTGGGTATAAAAAAAGGATAAAGTTTTCTTGTTATTTAAAAGTTTCAAGAATCTATACGATCGCTGATCACATTTCAATTTTTTCTATCCGATTCTATATTCCAATTTTCATTCTGTCCAATTACAAAACAAGGACAGCCATTTTATGTACACTTTCCATTGGGTTCACATTTTAAATTCTCCAATAAAGACTATCCATGTCTCCGTGTGTACTTGCAGATAATGTAAGTACATGGATGATGGAAGTATACAGTCACATAAATCTAGATCTACGACAAACTACAAAGTTCAATTTCTTGGTTTGTCTATATGTATACTTATTGTTAGCTTTCAACTACAACTCTCAATCCATAAACAAGAATTAGCTCAGGAGGAATGAAAAGAAAAACGGCAAAGGAGAGTGATGGTAAGTACAGGAAATTTAATTAAGGAAATATCGAATGATAAATAAACGTCAAGTCATGTATCTTTGTGTAGGTACCATTACATTACACGTATTATGATGCAACGATGAAAATGTTGAATTCATTTGAAAACATGAAATATATTGTCAAATGTACTGTGCATGTGAACAGCTTGCGCTTTTGCGCTCTGTATATAGAGAAGCTACACATACACACACACACAATTCACAGTTTTACATCGAGAGAATATACGTAGAGAGTACAAGGACTCGAATGAGATGAGATGAAAATATTTGTATGATGATTTGGTTTTGTTTCCACGACCTCTGTTTAGCGCTTTGGGGTCTTTTTGATCATTCTTATCTCTCCACGGAATCTTTTTTCAATCTCACTCCATCAGATAAAAGACGCGAGCCCTGCATTATTTCAAACGACTCGCATACACAAATACACACACACACACACACACACATTTGTTTCCGTTTTTATAGTTTTATACTCTCTTTCCCTTTCTCTCTCTCTCTATATTTCTGTTTCTGACTATAATATTTCCACGTTTTGTCCCTATCCCGATCATTGTATGATCCCTCTGCATGCAGTATACATTGATATATTTCAACATATTGTTGTCAATCTTTTGAAAAAAGATTCCAATTTGATATAATATTTTATATACTGTACAGAAATAAATATGTATATTCAATATATGTAAAACCAAGTGGTTTTTTTCCGGATACACTACACATTACTTGATTCAGTTCTCAATATATCTGGCATATATTATATACATTATGAATATTCTGCAGGTAATCTATAAAATTGTAGATATACCTATAAAAATTTATCATGTATACACTGTATAGTTACTTTTTGGTTCTTTTTTTTTTTGCAGTTTACTCGGTGGATAAACTTGATCGTTGACGATCGACGAGTCATTCAATTCTGAGTCTTATATACACATAAATCTTTTCCCTCGCATATAAATTTCATAGTTTTTTGAGCGTTGCATTATATATCGAACAAGTACAAAGTGACGTTGAAGTTTGCCGACAGCCAAGAGGGAAATATACTGATGCATAAATATGTACACAAACATATATGTGAAATGGATGAACTACCAATGAATAATATATAAAATGCAAACTGTGTGCTGTTTCTATCAAGTTGTTGATGTGGATATACATACACAGTATACACCTCGTATAGAATATTCTATTTATCTAAAGAATATTAGATTTATATATACGTATACTTCATATTCATACAAACGTCTATACAGAAAGAAAGAGAGAAAATAAAATTAGAGAAAAACGAGAGAGAAGGAAAATGAAAAGGAGACAGAGAGAAAAGATGAAATTGTAATAAAATAAATTAAATCGGGGAGAAATTGAATTTAAAGTTTAAAGTTGAATCCGATGAGATTAATTTTGTGTTCTTACCGATTTTTAGCAGCAGCCGCGCGATCTCTTTGTCGTCGATTTTTGAACCAGTTGCCCACTTGAGTGGGTGTTAAACCGGTGGCTTGAGCGAGCTCACGTTTCTTGGTTGGATTCGGATAAGGATCCTGAAGGTACCATTCTCTCAGAAGGGATCTCGTTCTCTCTTTAAAGCAATGAGTTTTCTGCTCTCCATCCCAAATCGTTCGTGGTAAAGGAAACTTCTTTCGCACACGATATTTATCTACTGGACCGAGAGGCCTTCCCCGAAGTTTCTCGGCTTCTTGATAATCTATTTGATCCAAATCCAAATAATTACCTAATTTTAATAATTTTAAACCGTCATAAATACATTCAAACGGAGAATGCTCAACTTTGCACGTGCAAAAAAAACACACATTAACTCTTTTTTATATTTGCTTTTGCAAATTTTTAATTAGCACATCCAGAAAATAAATAGATTCATTGAAAATACTTGGTTAAGGGTCAGTCAAATTCACATCGAAAAAAAAGAGCCCTGCTGTTTTGTTGAAAATGAAAAAAAACGTTATCATGAATTCGGGCTTTGGACTTGCTGGGCTGCCGATTTTTTCCACATTAAATTCAGAGAAATTTCATTTTTCATAACAAAAATTGCTCTGCAAAAAAATATTTTACTCAAAATCCTAAAAATAGGTGAGAAAAGCGGAGCTCGAGGATTCATTTATTAAGAATTCATAATTTATTTAGAGGAGAAAAAAGTGTCTGAAATGGGGACAAGTCATATATAGGATTTAGGAAATCGATCGGGCTATTTTATAAGTCAAACCCAATTACTGTATATGTTTTGTTGTGGCTGAATTGGAAAAATGTCACGCACAGATTTTGTGATCTTGACGACGACTCCTTTTACGCACAGATTAGACTGACCCTTAAATGAATTATGATATAATTTGAGAAAAATATATAGTTGATGTGTCTCATTGGATTGTGTGAATATATTATGAATTAAGGAGAAAGAAGTAAACTTACGAGCTTCAAGCCACATGGCCTGGAGTTTGGCATGAGAGTCTTTGGTAAATTTGTGAGTTTCAAGAATATGATAGAGTTCACGAAAGTTGCCCGAGTGGAATGCCACAATGGCACGAGCCCGGAGCACTGATTCACTTTTACTTAGTTCACCGATATTTGGATGAGCCACGGGAAGAGACCATAAGAATCGGGCGAGTCTCTCAATGTCACCACTTTCCTCGAGTGTCTCACACACGGCTGCCACTTGAGTCACTGAGAAATTTAATGTAGGAAAGGCGGCTGCAGCGGACAACATATGATTTGGAAGAAGAGGAGTTGGATTTGCAAGACCTGGAGGAAGATTCCCACCACTTCCGTTTGTTGTCGGTCCACCACCACCTCCACCTCCTCCTCCACCACCCCCAGCACCTGGATGAGCTGAATTGAATGGATTGACGGCTCCCAAGTTACCCAGTCCAAGGGCCATCCTTAAAGCTTGAGGAATTATGATTGACTTACTATTTTGATGATGGTGACTACTATGATTATTATGATGTTGTAAATGATTCTCCAATTTCTGTTGATGTGCTTCTATATCTCGGAGAAGGAGCGGGTGGAAAAATGAACGTGGAAGATTTGCAAAGTGATGGATTTCGTTCTCGTTTCGAATGTGTGGGGGTGAACTATTTCCTCCAGTATCTAACAAAATTTCAATTCATTTGTTTTTCATTTTATATATAAATATAAATACAATCCTTACATTTCTTATAATATATACGTCAATCATATTTAATTGAGTACATTGAATTGTGGATATATTCACAAGGAAATTATATATATATACGAGGAATGTTTGAAATTTTATAAAGGGAAATCGCATCATTACAATCTAAAATTTTGCATGAAGGAAATTTTGCAAGGATCATTTAATTGCGAAATGTGAAAAATGACTTACCACTGTTGGGTGATTGACATGGACTGTGACTGTCAGTTTCAGACTGGGATCTAGATGAAGTCGTTTGACGATCATCTATTTCCACTTTGAGCTTGTCGACGCCTTTGGCAGCCGAGTCGGCTGCCAATTTCCCTTTGGGTTCAGGAGCCAGCGTAGCACCGGTTTACAACCGAATTTTTAAATATACTTAATTTAAATTCATTCACTTTAGATCCCCAAGTTTTTTTATTTTGCACACATTCACAACCCTCCATAGGCTTTCCTCATCTTCATTTTGTCAAATGTAATTTTTCACTCACAAAAATGATTGTTGTTGTATGTATTTTAACAAATCCGTCACCGCGTATATTTCCTCTTAAAAGTCTTGTATAGTTTCGCCACTTAAAACTGACAGAAACTTGGACGAGATTGAATCTAAATTCAATAGTAATGAATCAACTTGACTCTTGAGGATATTTTGTCATGTAATGGAAAAAATTCACTTTGGTTCTTTTAAAATTATTATTGTGACTTGCACTCACACCTTAATAAATTAAATTAATTTTTGTCGGTTTTGTCCGTTTCACTTGGTATAATTTGTCCGTATATACGGATATTTTACACTTTTTGTTCCTTTTTTTTCAATTCCGTTGAATAAATCGAGTCCAATTTCACACAATTGACCCGCGTCCTCACTTTAAATCAAATGACTTTCATATTTTTTAAAAATAAAATAAACACAGAATGAATCACAAAATTCAAAGTGTACATATATACTTTGGAATAAAATTGTAGATTTGTTTATAGATTTTGGTAATTTCCAAACTTGGTTGTGGCTTGTTAAAAAAGTTGGAATAAACTGAGGAAATGATGATGAAAAAGTGAGGAGGGCAAGTTGGGACAGATTGCCTGGTCGTGCATGTGTATATGGAGAGTAGTAGTGTAGTAGTGTGCGGGTTATATGAGAGGACTATCAGTGGAGTATTGTATAGCGATCCGAGAGTGATAGCCTATGAATACCGGGTGTTGTATTCGGGTGTTGTCGACGATGGAGGAGGCAGAATGAACTGTGTAGTCGAGGAGAGTGAGACGACAAGCGAGTGAGCGAGTGAGCAAGAGAGAGAGAGAGAGAGATAGTTGTGTGGAGGTTGTGCCAAAGAGTATGGCAAGTGGTGGCTCTGGGTAAGTGACGAAGATTCGGCGGTGGTCGATCTTGTACAGTGGGAACTATTATAAGATTGGTTGTCTGGGTGGATTCGGGCTGCGAAGTGATAGCCGTCTCTTTGAACCTAATAATCAGAGCTATCGCGCACCGGAGTAACATACACGGATATGTATGTACGATATATACCTCTCTCCTCTCATCCAGTTGTGCCCACCCTTCTGGAGGTGGTTCTTCTCATCCCCATGGTTACTCAAACTCAACTCCTATGGAACAAAAGGCTGTCCCTCAGTTCTCTCTCTGGGGCTGGTATAAAACTTGAGGGAAAACTCCCTCAAACAAACTATACCTTGTCAGAGCCACTCCATTACAAGCCAACCAGACTCATCTTCCTATTATCCTATCCCACACTCATATGCTCCTATTATCATTCCTCTCCTCCACACACACACACACACAAAAACATTCTCTCTCTCTTTCTTTCTCTATCTATTTTTTACCATCATCAATTACAATTACTTTTTAGCACCATTTCCATTTCACAACTTGCTGCTTTTGGTTCCAAATCTTGGTTCAAAATCTCATCCTTAATCTACAATCTACGTACATTGTTATCATCATTAGCAGGACACTATTTTCCAAGCAGCATTTACTCTTGTTTCTTCTATTAGTGTAATGCGCCATTATGTTATTGGTTATTATTTATTATTATGCAATTGTAAATTGCATATTTATCCCAAAACTCAAATAAAAGAGTTTCTTGTACGTCCGCACAGAAACTCTCGAGTTTCATGGGCAACTCACACTTGTCATACTTCGTCATAATGGTATGCTGCATGTAAATTACCAAGTTTTTGTAGTTTAGTCTTCTTGTCTTTTTTCAAATATGTATTGTCCATACTTATTTACTTTTGAGGGAGTTTATACCTTGGAATTTGAACTTGAATAATTAGAAATCAAACGTATAAAAGCTTCTTCGAGTTATTTGGTTTGGGTATTCATCCGTGAAATAATGAGGGAAAGGCGTGGACAATTTCCCCCGTGTGGCATCAAGTCACACTTTAAGGATAGAAATCCCTAATTTTCTGCATACTCGAATGACAAGAGAGTGGTGCAAGAGAGAGAAATTACAAGTAATTGAAGACGAAACAGTAAATGAATGAATGATATTTTCTCGCTCTGCTTTCAATGTAATGTGTGTTGAATAAACAAGAAAAAAACTAAATAAATAATTGTGAATTGAGGTATGGTATGAATGGGATTGTATTGCATGATATGTATGGGCATGGATTATATTTTATGGTCAATGGAGTGTGTGTGTGTACTGTGTGTGTGTGCATGTGTATCGATGATACTCAAGTAGTTAATCCAGTTACGGCAGCAGGAGAGAGACTGTTGGCTGTACATTTCATATAGAATAGACGACTATATATCTACACAATACAATAGACCAAAAAATTTGTAAATGAAACCAAAAACCTATTGGTAAAAATTTCTCTCGTTTACTCTATTGCTTGTCATTTGTCATAATGTAATGCTCGCTTGCTTGTGGATGTGGTTGTGGGAGTGAAGATTGGTATAGGTATTGAAATGATTTCGAATGCCCAGGTCGTCTTTCAATTTTCCTTGGGAGCCGTATTTTTTGGGATGGAGCCGTCAATATTCATGTTGAGTATTTTCACGTCTTTCTTATCATACCAAAAAAATTCTAAATCTATATACGACCAAGAGAAAACACACACACGAATACCAAAAACAGTTACCAGGAGAGAATAAAAGACACAAGAGAATGGATGAGCAGCCATGAAGGAACAGCCGTTGGCTAAATTTCATAGAATTTGTGGGCAAGAGCAGAATAGAAAATTGATCTTCATTCTTCCTTTTTCGCTTGCCCACACGTCCACGTCCATCCAAAAAATATGGCTAGCGATGCTGACAGAAAATCAAATCAAGCGGATGAAGAAGAAGAACGAGAAAAAACTGCCATTTTTTTTGTATTCTCTCCTTTTTTTTCTTCTTTTTTTTCTTGTATCGTAAAGTAAAACTGACAAAAGTGTGTGTGTGTGTGTGTGTGTGTGTGTGTGCGTGGATGTACTTACATACAAAAATGTAGCTTTTTTCACTTTTGCCCGCAATACGTTTAATTTCTTATATTCAGAAATCCATGGAAAAACAAGCATACTCACACTGAAGTACGTATATAATATATATATAAGTGTAATAAATTATGATGGGGATAAAGTTTATGCAATATTTAGTTGTCAAAAAATAAGTTGCAAATTGTTTTATAGAGTCTGAATATTTTTTCTCCTCGCACAAAATGAAATTGTACGAATGCAATTCATTCGAAAAACAGAAAGCGAATGTGTCATTTTCCTAATGGTTGAATTTGTAGCAGAAAATACGCAGAGGGAGGAATTCAAATGGAAGTGAGTCAAAGTTAGCCAGAGAGATTCAAAGTGTGAACGGAAGAATGATATTGTGTGTATTGAAATTTGTATCATATAGAAAAGGAAGAATGAATTGGTATATACAGTGTGTATAAGTTTTCGTCGTCGTCGCCTTGAAGAGATGGATTTGAAGGGAAGTCGTCGTCGTCGTCGTCTCTCGTCTCGTCTACTCGTCTCGTTCCTGTTCCTCCATCCCCATTTCTATTGCCATGCTATGTGTTATGTGTATAGTTGTATAGCGAAAGAACTATGAAGGAAATGAGAAAGTCCGGATTATGTATGAGGACAGGGAAAGGGAAACGTGAAGATGGCTTATTCAGTGAAATGGTGAAATAATTTAGAAAATTGGGAAGAGACAGTCTTCTTGGGGAAGAGATGAACTCTTGAGAATCTATTCAATTCTTCATTTCCCAGTGGACGACTTGTTCGAGCTCGTGTGGGAATCAACTGCCAACAAGACGACTGTTGAAAGCGAGCAAAAGATTTTCACCCAACAAGAGAGAGAGAGAGATTCATGATAATCCGAGAACGACGACATTTCTCTCTCTCTCTCTCTCCGCTATACAAATCTTTCCTCATACTCAGCAGCCTCCGTATACACAATAATGCACATACATAGTACATACACATAGATTACCTTATACATTTTCCCCAGTACAGATATACAGACACTACTTACGTTCTTCTCCAGTCTTTCATCCATCTCTCCGAGTTCCTCTCGTCTTATTCTGATCTCTCTCCATCTCACCAAGTATATAAAGTACATTCAAACAAACACACATTCTCTCTCTCTCTCTCTCTCTCTATCCTCTTTCCCTTTATACTTCATCTTTCATCTCTATACGTTCCATATTTCATGATTTAACCATTACACAAATCCCTTCGTTTTTATTACACTCCGTCTCTCAAAAATGACGCATAGATTTTCTCTCTCGCAAACCAAAATCCATCTGTAAATAACGAACAAATGCAGACAAAGTGTATTTTCAAAATATTTGTACTACAAAAAACTACACTTTCCTTACAAATATTTCTCGCGAATTATTTTGATTAACTATACTATAGGTACATTTATGAATGAGTTATCATTATTTTCCTATTGAGACAGCTTAATTATTTTGGAGGAGATTCTATGTACCATTTCTACATGCATGAAGCTATAAGACATGGTTTTTGGGATGCGCTCTGTAAAACATTTTCATTTCATAGACTTTTGTGTACGTGAATCTGTATAGATGAAATGTAGATGTATAGATATTGTGGGGGGAACAATGTTTTGTATTGATGTATTTTGCATGCACAAACGAGTTTTAAATTCACACATATATATATAGGGAAGAATATGAAGTAAGTAAGTACTCAACTTTGTGCGTGTGCGTGTGGTGGTAGAAATGTCATATGTGGGATA
>JAIUND010000140.1:0-40000 GCA_034699125.1 Gisinianus flammeolus | reverse complement strand
CAACTAGCCATGTTCAAATTAAGAAACAACTTAATATCTTATCCCATTACCTGATTACTATACACGGATATTTATCTCACTTGTCTTTCCTACTACTCGTATATCGCGAGATGGAATATAGTTTTACATTTCTTTGTTTTTGAGCACAATCCTCAGTTACTTGCTGTAGGTAGTAATGCCAATGCCATTCGTCTATATATCGTACATACTTTCACGTCTGTAGTTGCCACATTTTTTATTATAATAATTAATTCTCGGAATGTCAATGAATACATGTAACGTATTTTTAACTGTACTACTAAACTAATAATAATAATACTGGAAAATGAATTCACAGTGGTTACGGCGTCTTGCATATTCCTATTTTTTTTCTATCTCCTCGTAAAATTCCACTTTGTTTTTTTTTGTCTGGAAAATAGTGTTTCTAGTTGCTGGTCAATCAATTCAGTCGAATCTCTGTTACATGAACACATGTTGTGCAGCACTTACATATATTAATAGCGATGCTGGATTTGTATACTTGTCTTACCTATTTGTACAGATATTTGTTCATATATATTAGATCATTATTGAATATTGAATAGTCGATATATACGATATATAGAATTGATATAAATGAGCTGATGGGGTTCGTATAAAATATTGCGACGCCTTTGCACAACACTAAATAAGTAAAGTGATTAGTAAATATTTTACAATAAACAAATGTTCTGGGCTCCGACTTTCCGTCTCTTTCATTTTCGACGCCAGTGCCTCAGTTCAGTTTTTCCACCTGTATTACCTAGTATTATGTATTTACATTTACATTGGAATGAAAAATATTCATAGACATAATATCGGATGCAACTTGTTGGGTTGAAGACGTGTGGAAGGCTCCAATGTCCAAGGGCTATTAAGACTGTCTAACTGTTTTAGACACTGGAACACGTGTAAAAGAATACACAAACAAATTGATAAGGACTAGTATACGGAAATATGGTGGCAGCGTTCCCTGGTTCCCTGTATTTTTATACATTCCTATACCATAAGAGTTACTAATATGAGGAATCGACCTTGGACTTGAAAATGGTACTAAGTATTGTATTGACTTCAAATTATTATCTCAAAGTAATTTATCGCATACCTATACAAATTACACCGTATATAAAAGGGGGATCTGATGATGAGTCCCCCTGTGTAATGTAAGTCAAATATCAAATATGGGGATGAGTAGTCAGTAGTCCGTCAGATTCACCAAAGCTTTATGTAAATATGTAAACAATTTTAAAAAAACAAAAAACTCTTGCTGTGGTCACAGGCCATTTTCTTTCAAGACAATGAACTAGACTAGACAATCGTAATTATAAATGTAAACAAGCGTTATTATATTATATGTGGGTGTAAGCAAAGTATCCCTTTTGTGAATACGGCTAAAAGAGTTAAAAGATAATCTTCTCGAGTCTCATACGGAGTCATAAGGATGAGGGTTTAGACTTTGTCAAAGTCTGGCGACACTTTTTAAGCACTTTTTAAGTCCCATACCTATAAACATACATATTAACTTATACCTGAATATCTATGTAGGAGTAGTTTTCAATTGAAAAACGTCACGTCCCGTCGAAAACAATCACAAAGTAGATATGGCTATTGGGCTATTAGTAATTAGGTGACTAATACATCTATTTGTTTGCTTAGAATTGAGTAATTTTAAATTTCAAGAAATTAAATCATTTTCAAGGGTTTCAAAACTTGCATAGCCATCGCCCAGCCCATCATATTATAGCGAGGCAGAAATGGATAGAAAGACATGGGGAAAATACAGGGAAAGGTCCAGAGACCCATTTGAGGACTCATAGGCCCATCTAGTAACAAATTACTGGGTCTTTTCGAGGCTTTGAATCTTAGAAGAAGTAACGTTTTGTAAATGAAATGTGTATAGATTCTGTATAGTCTATAGTCGCTCATCGTTTTATAAATCTGTATTTACAAAGGCAGAAATCCGATTTTTTTTTGCATTTTTTTTAAATGTTATTTGAACACAATCAGTCAGTTTAATAAAATATTGGATAATAACATTTACCTAATTAAAATTATACGTAAATACGTAGTTCCATTATTATTATTTGTCAGTGTAAACAAAGTTTGTACATTTAACAACTATTTACACATTTATACCGTGGTATATAGCTGAGCGACTCATTGTCAGCCGAACACGCATCTTCACAACTCAATTGAATTTTACAAATTAAAATACCTATATTTAATTCATATTGTAGCTTACAGGCATGGGTTATAATTTAGGTGAGGAACACTTGATGTTGTGCAAGTTTCTTGGGAATGCTGTAACCTCTTGAGACGACATCCATTGAATTCGACCATACCTGGAAAACATTCATAAACTACAGATAAAAATGAATGTTTTTTAAGTAGAGTTTTCCCTATTTCACTGATATTTTCAAAATTCGTTTGTGACGACAACTACATACTTAAGTAAGTATATTTACATGATGATTTGCACTCATAAAACCTGATCTCATTACCTGATTTCCATAATTGACAGTGGAGCTCACAACTGTTTTTCCTGCACCAAAGACCTTCTTAATAATGGATGAATCCGTTTGATTCTCTCGCACAGGAAATTGAACTTCTGGTACTTTATAAATGGAACACAGACTTGTTAAAACATTTTCAATTTTGGATTATACATGTGAAAATAAAAGTTAACACATAAAGAGCGTGGAAAGTCTGTGCTTCTCAAAAGGCAAAGAGTATACCTATACTTATACATAATATAGAATAATTGCTTACATTTTAAAAAGTCCAGAATCAAACTATTGACATAGTTGGGCATTTCTTGCGGTAAGAAATGACCACCGCCTTCGACTATTTTCAGTGTAAAGTTGTCCACATACTCTGATGATTTGCAAATCATCTCTAGACTTGTGAATGGATCTGCATTTCCCACAATAAATAAAGTCGGTGCGGCGGATTTCCTCATGCCTTTGTAGCCATGAAGCTGTTGCCTCAATAGAGTTCGGAAATGATTCATTGGCCCGATCCAATCCTCTGGAAAATTCAGATGAAATATACCAAACACACATATATTCGAGTCCATATAACTTAACAGCTAGGGTATATGTATGGAATCCGATTTTTTTTTTAAATTTCTTCAATTACAAATTTACCATTTCTGGAGAAAGTGTACTTGAAAGCATCAATATCTTGCTGTGTCAAGCTTCCTCGCTTGTTATTCAACATTCGGGCAAACATTCTATCAAAAATATTCAAGTCCTGTTTCATAACATCTTTCTCCGGGAAATATGGCAATTGGCAAAAATAATACCATCTAAATTTAGAGAGAATATATTATGCAGAAAAATTCCATAAACATTCAGATTTTCATTTACATTTCAAGATTCAATGATAATGTGTATTATATATTCGTAATTTTACCCGGTATTTGGGACTCGATTTAATTCCATCTCCTGAAGAAAAGATAATGGATGTGGGCTGCTAATGGAAATAAAATTTTCAACTACGTCGGGGTACTGATTCATAAAATGCCATCCCAACATTCCACCTTGTCCATGAGTAATAATCGTACACTTTTTCCTCCCTATATATGTAAATAAAATATATCAAGTCGTCATTTTAGATTTATTTACTTACTACAAACAATTGTCTTTCATTTACCATTGGTATATATAATGTTATAGTATATAGAGTAGATTTATGATGCTCTCATAAAACTTGCCAATGGCTTCGAGGAAATCTCGAAGTTCTTTGACCAGAACGTCCACTTGATATTCATTTCGGGAAGTTGGTTTATCCGAATCTCCATACCCTTTCATATCAATAGCCACCACCCAGTAGAATGCTGAGAGTTTTTGCAATTGGAATCTCCAGGAATACCAAAACTCTGGGTAGCCATGAATGAGGAGTAATAGACGATTATTTTTATCCCCTTTCTCCACGTAATGATATTTCGAGTGCTGAAATCACATGCACAAAAAAAATTACGATCATGCTTTTAAAAATATAGTATACTATGGAACGAACAAATACTATTTGAATTAAATCAACAGATTGGCTTGTCTGACATTAAATCTGCTATTGCTCAAGTCACTGCATTCGACAAGTTCAAGGTCATCAAGAGTTTAAGTAGGTACATAAAAATGTGTGAAATTGCCTGCCTACATGTTATGCAATTTACAAATGTCAGTCAGAACTGAAATACACATTTTCAATTAATCATCAAGTTAATTGAGTCAAAGCGTCACTCTTTAATCTAGATTAAGAAATTGTAAAAGGAAATTACATGAGCTAATGGTTCACCAGTCTTGGTTAATGTAACTTAAAATTATAAGAATAAGAACATATATATATATATAAATAAATAAATATATAGTTTGAGTTTATGGATCTGTCTGAAAAATCCACAGTGCATTATGAGCATATTCTACATGATTTGGGGTGACAAAATACAAAATACGTTTATAATTGATACGTTAACAGTTGAAGGTGTAAAGTGTCATTAAAATAACATTAGCAAAATAACAAGTCAATCACACACATGAATTGGTAATGTACACGCACAAGGAAACGTGTGTGCATGTGACGGTCACGATTGTCTATTTTAAGGAATCTCTCAATGACTTCATGGTTGTCCCTGCTCATTCCAATTCTTCTCATCGTCAGTCAAAGTCTGATGCAACTCACAATATACATAACTACTTAACTACAGATTCTGTCATTTGATAACTCCTCGTACTGTACATAATGCAAATCCACGTGCTTACAAATTACAATACAAAAACATGTTACATGAAATGTAGAGAATTTTGAGAATTGACGATATACCGGAAATGAACCGGAAGTCAATTTTTTTTTACTTACTAACAATTTAGCATACTGATGTTGTCCATGAGTTTCTCCGAGCAAACATGGTGGAGGTACACACATTTTATTTTGTGTGTACCTTTTCGGGTGTAAAATGGTGTGGATGAAATGTAGAAATAAATATTGGGCACTGTAGATCACAATGAAGAAATAAAATTTGATTAACTTCCATAAGTAAGACATGGCTCTGTCCTTGAAGTCCGAAATGAAATACATTCAAATGTTATCCTATGGGATTTTTTTTCAAAATTTCCAAAAGAAGGAAAATCAAATTCACTATAAGTATATTTCAACTCCAAATTAATAATATCAAAAGAAACTAAACAATACTCACAAAAAATTTCCTTTTGAACATTACGCTGACAATTTCATGTGGTTAAAGGTTTTTGTTTTGCAAACGGAGCTCAAATTCATTTCCTTTCACACTTATTATTACATATATTTATTATTTCTTTGAAGATTTTTCGAGATTTCAAATCACTCACACTCACACAGTCAATTGTAATCGTTGAGTTGTTGACTGAGGACAATGTGTGAACTTGTGAGCAGTTGAAAATTTCGACTTGGAACTTAGAATTTTAAATGCAGACTAAAATATTGATGGTAGTACACTCCAGCTGATGATGCGAGCTAATCTTGTCCATGACTAATGTTTTTATTACAAACCAAACGATTTCTAAATTATCCAATATCCACAAAACTAAACACGATTAGTCTCTCTGCATGTCTGCTGTTCCTTCCCTGCTCACTTTTGTTACTCCTCTCCAGTCAAATGATACTGATGATAAAAAACATTCACCAGAGAGACTCATAGCATACACACAGTTTTGAACTTATTTTCCTTTAGATTTTTTGAATCTTATATTTGGGACAGAAAAACGTGAAGAGAATACACATACATATATATTATATACGATGTAATAGGAAAGTCTATTCAATATTATTAATATATTTACAGTTGAACTATAGAAGTTAGTTGGTATGTACTGAAATTTATTATGTAGATATTAAAATAATGAATTAGTAACTACGTCAATATTCAGAGTCAGACTTGGAGACGATAAAAGTTCCTCCAAGGGATTTTACAAGTACACACACACACAAGTTGTTTGTTGGTTCATATGTATGATTATTGATATCTTCTATTTTTCTTATCAACATCATGCGTTGATAGATCAAAAGTGTAAAGGTCGTCCACAGAGTCGCAATACATACGTATGTATGTACTACATCCATCTGTACATGGATTCGAGTAAGTCGTCCAGTTATTCTGTACATATATTTAGTGTTGTGCATGAATGAGTTTTAATATGCATTTTTTTATAGCATAGAGACTCAATCTATGTAACTAAATATATTGAAACCACTCATATATACATAAATACGTAGTTATATATTGACTTATCTGTACATCGATTACGAGTACACTCATCCTCTCATTATAAGCTCACCCATATACTCTATACATACAAATCGAATGCTAATTTTGTTCAAGTGTAATCTAATACTTTATTTAGATATTATTATCAGGAAAGTGTTTCCTTTGCATGATAAATGCATAGTATATAGACATTGTGATTTGCTTTTACTGTATCAAAACAGCATTTCCCTAAAAATAGTGGTACATACTCCAGGATTATGGGACCTATATATACATACTATATACCAAGATTAGATAAGAGTAATATATGTATGACTTCAGATTTCAGACGACAATGCAATTTATATTCAATTACCGTGTTTCAGTGCTAAGAAAATTCAAGTATTGACACTGCGCCAACTTCCAACTCTTAATTCATGAGTCAGAACGTAATTAAGTACTCTGATTTAGTATTTTGTATATTATAATATAGTTTCCTCAATTTTTTGTCCTCGTGCAAGTACATATAGTTTGTGCTTTCCATGTGCCAATTGTCATTTAAACCGTGGTCGTCAATTCGTCATGTCGCCTGACATGGAGAATGTCAAAAAAATCAATCAGTTTCAAGGCTGTATATAGAGAAAATGACATGAGAAGGATATGAAAGCCGCAATGAGAAAGGAGGACAATGCACGAATTTCCAGTCCCGTGCATATATTATGAACTGCTGTGGTCAAGCGTGCATGTCTCTCTCTTCAAAATTCTGGATTCAAACTCGAAGAAATGAAAGAGATTGGCTAGTGGTTGATTAAATTTGGAAACTTGGGGGCATGATGATGAATGAATTATTTACATTTCAAAATAAAAAACACATTGAATTGAATTTGTAATTTGAGAAGCACAAAATTTCACATCATATGGATATCTGTGATTCGACATTTGGAGAAAAGAGAGAAAGTAAAGAAAGTATATTCGATTTGGATTTGCTAGCGACAACTGTCCGATTGTGTCGTATACATTTTGCGCCGTTTTAGTAAAACGATAATGTACGGAAGCAAGACTTTATTAATTCTTATTTTGATCCCAGTGATTATAGGTAAACCAGTTTTGACGGTAAGAAGTAAGTGCACCACAGAATAATTACAGAAAAGTAACGTGAGCATGTGTATAATCTTGAAAGTATCTTGAAAGTTTTTTTGACAGTATGGGTTAAAAAAAGAACTTGATTTTGGATTTTGTATAGGATGGAGATTGACTTTGTCCAAACTCTTCATGGATCTGAGCAAGAATTTTCCAAGCTGTGATCTCATATTTGTACAAGACACTTACTTTCTTTCCCATATGAATGACTGGATTTCCAAACTGAATTATCCGTAAATGGATTAAATCTGTACAGAATGTGTATTTATAGCATAATGTTGATTACTTTTTCAATTAATGAAAGTAAGTATATACCCATGTATTTATTTATTTCTTGATTGGACGCACACACACAGGTACTACAGTGTAACATTGGATGGGAAACCATTCCCAGACTACACTACTTGGCAAAAAATAACTAAAACAACGGGATTTCTATGCTCCACAATTATCGCTGTTTGTTCCACGTTGGAAACTTGCCGCATCCCTGACTCAGCAATATTATTTAAAATGTTAGCAGCTAATGGGATTTTACTGAAAGAAAGACGGGCTGTACTCTACATTGAGAAAGGAATTGAGAAAGGTATGTATAGGCAATTCTATCTTTATTTTTTGTTCAATGCTATGATTTTTGTCATGTTCAATTATTACCTATATAGACTTGAGGAATTCATCATCCACAACGTCAACCGATACAAGTGAAGACCATACAGAGAATCCGGCACTAAGAGTAGTAATGCACAATGCTGTCACAGTTCTTGCTGAGCTCCAATGTCACATTACAGTCATTCAGGATTTGTCTACACAACGTCAAAGCAGAAACTCTGAAATTCGTAATAAAACTATTGACAGAAACTATCTGTACAAGGTAAAATTTTATAAACAAAAAACATACGCATTGTGAATTTACTATCGTATATAAAAATGATCTTGTTTCCTTTTGTATACTTTTTCAATATTTTGACACTGCTGAATTTCACGTTTAGCTGGTTACGTTCACCTCGAATTATCTGCCTGGTGGAACCCCAGTTTTAAGAAATATTTGGTCTCGAAATAAACGTTCCTTCCTGTTACCCCAGCCTTTGCTATTAAGTCCTTCTCATATCAAACCTGGTGTCATAAAATTTTGTGTTTCGAGTAAAAATCTTTTGCCCAATGTCCAAGTTACTGACGATGGAGATGTTCTCGGGTTGGATGGTGAAATAATAAAGGTATTAAATATAGTTTCTAAGCACATCATCCGTACTTACATACAAAAGAATATGTAATAAATAGCTCAAATGCTTGATGAGTTGGCTTGTCCCCTATATTATCCAAAGATATTTGCCGATCGCTTCAAACTACGCTGGGAATTCATAGAAGCAAACGACAAAGATTTCGGTCACAGGAAAAAATCTGGAAAATGGTCCGGTACAATTGGCTATGTAATTAGGAAAGAGAGCGATTTTGGTATTGGACAAATCTCCTTTACCATCGATAGATTCAAATCGGTAATTAGCATTTGACATTTGAAATCTCTGTCCATTAAATGGTACATACATACACCCATATAGTAAAAGTTCTCATTTATGTTTTGTTGTGAAGGGTTTGAAGTTTTCTCCAGGAGTGAATACTCTTAATGCTGTAGTTGTTTGCCCTTTACCTCAATTTCTACCTCGGTTTAAAATGCTATTATTCCCCTTTGATACAATGACATGGGCACTCATAATCCTTTTTAGTTCCATATCCATAGCTGTTGTTGACATTCTTCAAAGACTTGCTAAAAGGTTTATAAAAGTCCGAGTACTACGAAGATACAATTAAAAAAGCCCTAATACTTATCAATTCCCTTGGATCCAAACACTAGCACCTATTTTCTTAAGGTCGGTCCCAGAATACCTTTTACCCCGATACTGGGCGGTCCTCGGATTTTTTTCAATTTGGCTCCTCTTCACTTTTGTCATTTCTGTGACCTACCTCACCATTTTAATCACATTCCTTTCTTTCCCTCCTCGAGAACCCTTCATCAAGTCCATCTCTGAACTAGTTGAAACCAAGCCCAGGTGGAGTTTATCACCTTTAATTAGTCAGGTAATTAATTATGACAACATTTATTAATAAATGGGAATATTTTCAGCAACTGAATTTCACTCTGTGTATATCTGTAGACCATCGTGAATTCTGAGATAATCAAAGAAATCACATTAAAATATAAAGCGGATTTGCTTCTAAATTCGCCAGAATATTCACATATTCAACCTGATATGCAGGGTAAAGTTATTATCCTTACCATATATATACTTACTGTTGGAATTGAATTGTAAATTTTCTTTACATGCGTAAGTATGACAAGTTTTTTTTACACATGTTTATATAGTTTATAGCTACGTCAACATGACAGGGAATTGTGCAGTGGCAGAGCTGTATCGTTCAAAATTCACCATTAGCCAAAACTTTACTGTTCAAGAAAATAATCATTTTCAAGCTCTAATGTATACTTCAGTAGAAGGATCATTTTTAGGTACAGGAGGCTGGGCAATGCGTTCCGATTTGGACTTCCTCCTGGAAATCTACTTTGACAACTTATTCCATGAATTTAGTAGCTATGGATTCAATATTAAAGTCATGAGAACCTGGCCATATGATAAACGTTCCAATAAGCAATATCCGATTGAATCTCTCGATTTCAACTCTGTGGATGTTATATTTTGGTTTATACTTATTGGACTGGCTTTGAGTTTCCTCATCTTCATTGCAGAGTTGCTTTTTGCACGTAAAAACTAAAGTACAAAAAAAAATTAAGCCGGATTCTATATACATAGAGAGAAAGTGAACATTGAAAGTTCTTTTTCTATCTTTATTTGAAAATATTAGCAACCCACATTCACTATACATAATGATAACAATTAGGTAGTGGAAAAAATTGTCAATACATGAAAAAAGCGTACCGTGTGTAAATATATGCGTGTAAAAAATACGGAAGATAATACAATATCATAAGAAAAATTGACATATAGTCAAAACAAAACAAAAATTACATTCCAAACACTACAATTTCACTTGCATAGTTGTCATCACCGTATTTTAACGTTTCGGCGTGAGAATATCCAATCACTTGTGTAACTTTGTCTCCTACTGGGATTTCTTCAACGAGTATTTCATTTTGGTTCATCTTCTCCACCTGAGAATGAGGATTTTCAACACGAGTCAAACGTTCTAAATAAGAAGTAGAGTCATTGGATTTTTCAGAATGTTCAGTCAATTTAGAATGTGGCAAGGGATGAGTATTCACTGGAGAAGAATTGTTACCCTCACGAAGAAAATTGTGGGTTGACTCCATTTCAGCGATGACCGTTGTTGTTGCAACTTGTTTCGGGTTTCGATTTCTTCTTCGTCCTTCGTGAGTATCATGAATGTGATTAGTTACGTACTGTTTTACTGCGAAAAATTTTCCACAGTTTGGAATGGGACAAGGATACTTTTTTTCTCCTGTATGAATCTCAAGATGCATCCTCAATCTTTCTGCCTGAATGAAACCTGTACAACAACAACAGTAAGTGACATTAAAATCATATAAAGTACAATTGAATAAACAACGTTTCATAACATTACATGGGCATACCTTGGCCACACTGCTCACACATGTAGGGAAGTTCACCTGCAAAAAAAAAATTGAGAATAAACTGTATTAAACAATCATTATTGAAATAAAGTTCTAGATACTGATATTTAATGAAACTTTGAAGCAAGTGGCTCACCTGTGTGTCTTCTACGATGATAGAAAAGTTGATGAGATCTTTTGAATTTCATTTGACATACTTCACACTCAAAATTTTTAGTACTTGAATGAACATAGTCCACATGCCTTTTTAACATGCTAAGAACTTGAAATCCTAGTCCACAAAGGTCACAACAAAATTTAAATGTTTTTTCGTGGATATTTGCAATGTGAGTTTTGAGTGCCGCACGTGTCTGAAATGTTTTATCACATTGATCACAAAATTGTAGTCCAACGGCTGTTTGCGTTCTAGCCTTCTTTTTAGATTTTCCAACACGGAGTTCAACATCTTGTGTCTTTTCTTCTTGCAACATTCGGGCAACAATAGTAGGGTCAGTCGTAGCGACATGTTCTTTTTCAACTACTTTTTGCTTTTTTGTAGTTGACGTTTTTTGTTTGATTTTCCGTTTACTTGTAGAATTTGTCTCGTCGTCGTCATACTCACAATTATCACCATCTTGAGTGCTGTCATCAGGAGTGAATGTATCCACATTACCATACCAAGTGTCCTCCGAATAAGACTCATTTTCCAATGCATTGTCATTGATATCATTTACAAATGTTTTGGAATCAATGAATTTTGAGTTTCGTTTAGGCTTACTGTCTAATACTTCTTCTGATCGTGGTCGTGAACTGAGGATTTCAATGCTGGTATTACGAGGATGAAACGGATCAGTAGTGTTTGAATGATGAGAATCTTGAAAAACACTCAATTTGGGAACCTCCACTTTACAGTCACTCCAACCTATAGAATCATTACGAAAAATAATATAAAATGTTATATATTATAATTTGTCATTTCTGTGTATTATTATCAATACGAATCAATCATTGATTATCAATGAAATGATGAACTTACATTGCACAAATAATCTCTGGACGGATAATAAAGAGTTAAAATCTTGAGCATTAATAGCAGTTTTGTTAATCTCATCATCTTTGCGAGTAGATTCTCTTTCTCTCCTTTGACGAATAGAATTTCCATCTTTGTTAAAATTTGACAAAATTATAGATTTGAGATCCCTTCTAATAGTTCCAAGCCTCTTTTCCAGTTCATCTAACTGTGCAAATACATTTTCCACTTCACTCAACTTCGAACTGCAATGATGACAACAACCTAGCTGACAGTTTTTTAAATTCTCACAAGTTTGTTGTACGGCTGTCGACGTTGGAAACTTCAAGGCTCTGCATAGCATCATCATGACATTATTCGATTCATCATTTTGAACATGAATCGTTGCACTTTCACAGTTAGAAATAGACGATAAACAGACAAAACAAATATCTTGCAGGCTCTCTGTTTCATTTACTTTTTGACCCTCAGCACCTGAGAAATTCACAGGTTCATCCTCACGATTTTCAACTGGCCCAGTCTCTATACTCACAATTTTCAACATTTTGTTTTTGTGTATACAATACTTTTAATTGTTTATTGTACTAATCGCACACAATTAAATCAAAATTCAAGGGGTACACTATGTATACGAGCATTATAATATAGTTTTTCATTTTTATATTTAATTTAAAAAACTTGAAAAACTTTGTCGTATTTTCTTTTTTCTGAAGGAGGTTTTGAATTTCGTGAAGCTATTCACTGGGCGGGATCGAATATTTTGAAATGTTTAATTTTAATCGAGTAACTCGATTCGAGTGAGAATAAAGTTTAATTGACTTCTATCGGGATTCATTCGTATAGTTTAGTTTTTTTACACGGTGTCTTTCAAGGCAACAGCTGACCGTTGGCATAAAAAGGTAAAGAGATTAGTCTTGTTCAAGTCATTTCTAGCATTTATAACAACTTTTGTTCAAAGTAATAATAAATACAAAATAATAAATAAGTTTACTTATTCAGAATAAAAAGATGTACGTTTTTTTTGTGTTTTGTTTAGTTGCAGGATTAAAATCTGTTGACGATTCCAGACATTGAGAATGAATATATACATTCTACATGTCCACGTCTTGACAAGGTATATATATGTATTCCTGTATGTGTATACAATTACGTGTAGAAAAGTGTAGTAATCTGAAATTGATTCATTATGGAATTACATAATAATATGTCTTTGTTTGTTTGTGTTTTTATTTCAGCAAGTAATCGCGAGAAAATTCCTCTTTGTTGGTTGCATACTTTCCACATTTCTACACATGATACACCGTCTGAAAGAGTTTCAAGATTTTGAGTTGTAAAGAAACACATAATAAAAATGGAACGCCCTTCTTCTTCAGCTCGGAGATCTCTCTTGTTTGAAGATAGTAGCTCGTCATCAGATGATGCTGAACTAGTTGGCTCACCCAAGAAATCCAAATCAAGAGCTTCAATCAAAAATGTTCAAAATAATGCAGATGTCATTTTATCGGGAAGTGTTCGTTCCGCGTCATATAATATAGTTTTTCAAGTTACCACCCGTATTTTTACATTTATTCTAAACGCTTTTATTCTACGCTACGTAGCTCATGACATTCTAGGGATTTGCAATGTACGACTCGCTCTTCTCTATTCCACCATAATGTTTTTGAGTCGGGAGCCATTTCGTCGTGTATGTCAACGTAAACAAGAGACTGACTCATGGTCTGAAACTATCAATTTAATTTGGCTTGTAGTTCCAAATACAACTTTGTGGTCGATAGTTCTAGGATACGTATGGTGCTACTTGTTATCTCAACCAGGACCCATCAACTCTCCAATGTCTATCCAATATCAAAACAGTGTGTGGTTAATTTGTGTTTCCCTAATATTAGACTCCTTTGTGGAAGCTCCGTACATAATTGGACAATATTTTTTATTTCCAAAACTTCGGATAATTGGTGATACAGCTTTGATTGCGATTCGTTCAACATTTTTGTGTATAGCTGTTATTTATATTCCAAGTCATGCCATACTGGCGTATGCACTGGGAACCCTCACTTCTGTATTTGTCATTAGTTCAATCTATTATGGATATTTCTATTGGTACATTCATGTCAAAATCCATACGGATTTGAATGCTAAAACCCTTCCATTTAATTCCATACAAGAATTTTTCCCAAATGTAAAAGCGTTCCAAATCCCTCCAACATTAACCAAATTAACATGGAGTTTTTTCAAACAAGGGATTTTAAAACAACTGCTGACGGAGGGTGAAAGATATTTAATGACATTCTTTGATCTACTGTCATTTGAAGAGCAGGGGCTGTACGATCTTGTATCTAATTTGGGTTCTTTGGCTGCAAGATTTATATTTCTTCCTATAGAAGAAAGTTCGTATTTTTACTTTTCTCAAACTTTACATCGTCGTGCTACATTTAGCCCATGGGACAAGGAATCCTCTCGACATTGTGCCTATGTACTTGGGAATTTAGTTCGTCTCATGATCATCATTGGCTCCATCATGATCGTCTACGGACTCCCGTACAGTAATTCTGTTCTCTTTTTGTATGGTGGAGAGAATTTGAGTGAGGAAGGGATAGCTACAAGATTATTGCAAGCAAATTGTGTGTACATTCTCGTCATGGCTGTGAATGGAATTACAGAGACTTTTACCTTTGCAGCCATGACTCAAGATCAATTGGATGTGTACAATCGGAAACTGGTCATTTTCTCGGGGGTGTTTCTTGGCGGAGCCATCATCTTTGTACATTTATTTGGAAGTATTGGATTTTTCATTGCCAATGGTCTCAATATGAGTCTTCGTGTTAGTCATAGCGTGTACCTGATTCGGGATGTATTTGGGAGATGTGACTTTGATCCATTTGAATTTTGGAAACCCAAAACATTCATCATTGCCTTCTTTCTCAGTGCTTTCACCCTTGTGAATGGACTAAATTGGATTTTTAATCTGTCAAGATTTGTTCATATAGCTATCGGTCTCGTTATTTTTGCTCTCAATTGTACAGCCATTTACTTTCATGAAAAAGAACTGTTGTACTTTTTCGTCGATATGTTCAAAAAGAAAACAAACTAAAATTACTTGTAATAAGATAAAGTTTGGCCTTATATAGTAATAGGGTAATAGTATGTATCATATCGTTATTATAAAACATGTACTTAAGTATTGTACATACTTATCCATTGTATGTATATTATGAGAAAATTGGTATTTTGCTATACTGACAGTATAATACTGTACGTAGCTTTCGTATCTTGATGAAATTTATATTTTTTATTGTTGTATAATAAGGATAATAACATAACACCAATGTCTATTATTACGGTTATTTACTTTTTAAGGTATTACATTCAATGCGTTCTTTAGTATATATCATCGAGGGGCGATCTTTCTACAAGATCATAAGCGGTTATCTGAGAATCTAATATGTATCCTGCATGTAATATATACTAAAACGATAGAATACTTGGGTATTTATTTTTGAGTCATGAAACCATTAACTAAAATCAGGAAAAAAGAGGATAAACAATTATTTTGTGTATATTTAAATACTTAGGTGTGTAATGTAAAGAATGTAATTATATATATTTTGTATACTAACGCAGTATGTAAAGACTATATATGTTATTGTTATTGTATTTACATAGAACAACTATACATAAATATACAATAAACGCTCAACTTCTTTTGCATTCTAATTCATTATTATTGATTTTTTATTAATTATTTATTTATTTGAAATGAGTGTGCTTATGGACTTGACCTTACCCTTCTAAAACAAATTGGCAATTGTCAGTTCATCGCGATGTATATATATTCCAACTTGAAGTCACAATAAACTTAATTTTGCAGTCTTTCATTTCCCCTGTCTCCTGTGGGTAATTACATATTGAATTTGGAGGTGAAGCGCTAAGGGACATTTGAATTTCTCTAAGATTCAAAGATTCTTCGAATCATTTCTGGCCAGAGCTTATTCATAGTCATTTAATTATATAAATAAATAAAAGTATTGTTGCCTCATCGAGGGGAAATAGCATCCGTGTTCTTTTGAACATATTATAGTGGTTAACTTTTACTTGTAAATGATATAAAATGGCAGGGCGAATACTTAAGTATGTTGTAAGTTCCAGGCGAATAGTTAGTAGTTCACATTCCAAAGATTTAAAATTATCATCAGTCCGTCGCTTTAATCATAATATTCAATCACGGACAATTCCTCCACGACATTTCTCTACTTCTTCAGTTTACGTAAGTCATAATTTTAATCAATATAGGTCTGTATTGTCAAATTTGTGATATGTGATAGCAATAATTGGAGTTGGAGTATATTAAGATCTGTATAAGTACATCTTCTTCCTGGGTTATATGAAACAACCTTTCCGTAATTCATTCATTTTGTAAAATTAGCAATCTGCGGAAGAAGAACGTCCACAATTTCCAGGATCCAAAGCGAAATGGACAAACAAAATGGAATTCGTACAATCGGATCTATACGATGGAATTCCTGTTTACAGGGTTATGGATAGCAAAGGCATTGTTTTAAATTCAGACCAAGATCCGCAGGTAAATATAATTGTATTGAATAATTCGTCTATACATTGCCTATATGTATATATATATAGATATATAGATATAGCAGCACAGAAAGTTTTCAGTGAAAGTCTAACTTTCCTCCTATTTTGATTCCTATGTATATATAGCTACCAGAAGAAATGGTTGTTAAAATGTACAAAAGTATGACACTTCTGAATTCAATGGATCGCATTTTGTACGAGAGTCAAAGGCAAGGCAGAATATCGTTCTACATGACAAACTACGGAGAAGGTTGTTTTTTCTATACATTATACATATTAACTTCAGACTTATCGTTAGCTCATTATATGAGTGTGAGTGTATCTATATACATGATTTATATAAAGTGTCTTTGGTATAATATTTGACCTGACATTTATTTGTGTTTTTACCCACACGTAATTCGTACCATGAAGAGGGGACACATATAGGTAAATACATATATTGATTTGTCTTTATAGTGCTATTATTACGTATTAGATACACCATTGACTGTATCTAAGCACCAATTTCATATTTTTAAATTTATGAATGGTTTCATTATTCCAACAAATATTCTATTTAATTAGGCTCTGCAGCGGCTTTGAACCCAAAGGATCTTGTCTTTGGTAACTATACACATGTAGATTATGCCAGTATTTTTATTTTTAGATTTATATATAATATATATTTATATATTTAGATTATATTTAAATTATTTTTATTTTTATTTGTATTTCTGTAGGCCAGTATCGGGAAGCGGGTATTCTCATGTGGAGGGGATTTCCTTTGGATCAATTCATGAATCAATGTTACGGAAATGAATTGGACTTGGGAAAAGGTTTGCTTATATCCATTCAACTATGTGTTTGTATTTGTATAGTTAGTCAAATTGGCCTTGTAATCTCATTTTTGTATGCGTACTTGACATTTGTATAGGTAAACAAATGCCAGTTCACTACGGGACCAAAGAATTGAATTTCGTCACTATTTCATCTCCTCTGGGCACTCAGATGCCACAGGGTAAGATTTTCGCTACACTTTAACACTCTTTCATGGGAAATTCGTATAGGCAAGTTAAATTTAAACATGTAAATATATAGCTGTTGGAGCCGCTTACGCTTTTAAAAGAGCACAGAATGGATTATGTGTATGTTGCTATTTTGGCGAAGGAGCAGCTAGTGAAGGAGATGCTCATGCCGCATTTAATTTTTCAGCTACTCTCGAATGTCCCGTCATTTTCTTTTGGTAATAACAACGTACTTTTACATTTTGTCTAATGATTTCATGGTTGAAAGAGGAGTATGTGGGAAGACGAACAAGTATTGTGATTGTTGATTTTTTTAAATTAAATTTACAGTCGTAATAATGGTTATGCCATTTCCACTCCAACTAATGAACAGTACAGAGGGGACGGAATTGCAGGGAGAGGCCCTGCTTATGGAATTTCCTCAATCAGAGTTGATGGGAATGACACAATGGCTGTATATAATGTGGTAAAAGCCGCGCGAGAAATTGCAATAAGTCAAAATCGTCCAGTTCTTATTGAAGCCATGACATACAGGATTGGTCATCACAGTACTTCAGACGATAGCAGTGCGTACAGATCTGTTGATGAGGTCAGATTTTGGGATTCTAATGATCATCCAATCTCAAGATTAAGAAATTACATGGTCCTGAGGGGTTGGTGGGATGATCAAAAGGAAGAAGATTGGAAACAAAAGTCAAAAACAAAGGTTCTTATTCCATATTCTAGAATTTATAAATTAAAGTTGAGAGAAATGCTTTGGAATTTCTGTACTCAATTTCCTCTTTCTGTATTTAGGTTATGCAATCGTTTGCCAAGGCTGAGAAAGTTTTAAAACCAGATTGGAGATTACTATTTACGGACGTCTACGAGAAAATGACACCCAACTTAATAAATCAAATGAAAGAAATGGAGGAGCATGTCGAAAAGTACAGTGATCATTATCCATTACAAAATTTTGCAAAGAAAGAAGGTCCTATAGAATAATGTACGTAATATTCGTAAAGAATCATTCGACAATTTAACTTACTAAAAGTAAAATCTAACAAATTATTCTTGAAAGTTTCAACAAAATTCAAAGAGTGAGTGACGATAACAAATCAAAAACGAGGTGACGTTTTTCAAGAGAATTTATGTTGTTTTTCTTTAAATCGTTTATCGAATATGAAATACATATTTTTTAGAGTGAAATTTAAAAATTTTTACGTTTGTTTGTCTTCCTTGTTCTTCCCGTGTACAGTATTGTGAAGAATTATAGCTATAGTTTACTCACAGAATCTCGGCAAAATCTTTTGAAAACAATTATAGACACACGAACAACTGTACGCATTAAATAAGGATCGTTATTGAATTAGAGAAGAAAAAATGGTATTTTATAGCTGTGATCTGCATGTGAACAACAAATACATTTGGTGCTCGAGAGTTTGTTCAAATAAAGTGTTTACACTTACTTACAAGTATAATTACAAAGATCCCTATACCAAAAACATCTTTTTGTGTACTTACAAAGTTTGAAAACAAATAACATTTCTATAGTTATCAATTCGTAATGTTGTAACTTTCGTAAAATGAAATCAAATAAAGTGCAATGTCCACACGCGAATATACACAGTCTAATGTTTTCTTTGACTTGGGTTTTTTGAAAATACATTTGTAATTAGATAGTACTATTAGATAGTACTACATCACTCACTATTTTCAAACTTGCGGATCGCTTCCATTCGCTGAACTCCATACTAATATTGATTAAGTTCTACGGGTTTGGTAGTGACTTGTTTTGTCTTTTGTGTATGTATTTCAAATGGACAATAAAGCGTGAATAGTATATTAAATTTCAGTCTTTGTCTTTAGTAAGAACACGTTCAGATTCTTGAGCCCAAGGGAAATTAATTTCACATTTTGGCAAAGACTTTTGAATCTCTCTAATACATTTTTCCCGATCACGAACACCTAGCAAATCATACATGTACAATTTTTCCAGATTCAACAAATTTGAGAGGGAAAGTATTCCATCATCTGTCACATTTGCACAAGATGAGACTTGCAAATCCTTGAGAGAAGCAGATAAGACAGCAAGGTGTTTGAGCGCATCATCATACACATAATCACATTTGTGTAACTTTATTTTTTGAACTTTCTTGGTTTGGTCTGCAATGAAAAGAAGAACGTAGAAATTCTATCAATTTTATAGATTTTGGTTTATATACCCACATGTATTTAATTATACTTTTGTATGCAAATCGTACCGAAAAACCGGAAACCACCTCCTTGCGTTGAAATGCTCGCTTCAGTCGCATCCACCTCCACAATCTGAGGCTTTACATTGACAGGGGGGAGAGAATTATAGTCTCTCAACATTTCTGCACTCTTCTCAAATTTGACAAACGCTCCATTTCGTAGCAACCATTCTGAAATTATAATAGTGTACAAAAAGGTATCATAAGTATATAAGACTTCCACATCTTCGTTTATTCGAGTGTTTTGTTGAGTAAAAGAATTTAAGTACAAGCTTCAAATACCCGCACAAGCTCTGTCAGGGCCAACTTCCTTCACACGATTTGCATCATATCTATATACAATATTTAAATCAAATATAAAACACATTTTATAGAAATCACGTACTTATTACTAGTATAGTATTGGAAATCACGCCAATATCATGAGACAGGGGCAAATTGCTATATACAGATACATACTCTCATAGGAATCTCTTCTACTTGTTTTTTATAATTATTTAGCTCATATTTACATTATTACTTGATAAAATTATTGGTTAATGTTTCATTTATTTTGCAAAAAGTGACATACCGACTAAATATCGTCAGTGCTTTAACCAAAAAGTTAGCCAAATTATTATAATTTGCAGAATTTTATTTCACGCGACTTCACATTTTGAGCATAGAAATCCTAAAACCGCTCTCAAGTACAACTCAAAGCGTGCAAACTTTTTTTTCCCTGTGTTCATGTTGTTTTAAGAAAATTGTACTCATTCATCGTATAAGTATACTCATTCATTCGATAATTAATTTTCTTTTATTACTAAAATACTTTATTTAATCACGTTTAAGCTATTCAAAGTTATTTTGTAAGTATAGAAAACTAACCTGTTGAACACTGGAGTTAACCATCCCCAAAAGTTTTTCCGTCCACAATTGTTAAAGTTAGCGTTATTAATAAGGTAAGAATTCACTTTGATTCCGTTTATTGAAGTACATGAAATCTTACTGACAATAGTTTTCATCGACTGCATTTTATCGGCTTGAATAATTATTTCCAATATGTTTAATCGCTATCTTTAGGGAAATGTAAATTTTTTCAAGATTAGATATTTTATTTGTTTCATCTATATATCTTCGTATTTATTCTGTATATATAGTTAGTTGCGTAACGTTAATTTTTTGATTTATATATTTTATATATGGCATGAGTCGTAGGTGGCGTCGGACAGGAATAATAAACTCGTTCGTTTTTCATTAACTTTATTATTTTGTGTACTTGAACCGACAAACTGCACTGTTAGATGTATATTTTTAAGGGAATCTATACGCCTCTCTCTGTTGAAAAGGATTTTTTTTTTTGATTTTGGTACATTTGATACATATACTTAAGTATATTCAGAGTTTCTTCACTCTTTGGTACAGAATTCAAGTCTTGGAGATTGCGTGATATATTAAAACTTTACACACTTCTTTTTACAAAACGAAGCAAGATAAAATTGTATTAATTATACATACTTACAGACAATAAAGTACGACTATTGTCTCTTTTATTCATTATAATATTCATTGTCTCAGTCTCAATATTACAAACTTTAATTGTAATCTTAAGTAGTTGGTATATAAGATATATTATAAAATATTACATTATATCTAGATATTATGTGTTTCAAACATTAATTTCATTTGTATTCTTTCAGGTTGTTGACAACTGGTATTGTTTCCAACATCGATTCCAATAATTAATCACGCAACTAGTACAAATTACATTTCAATAGTAATTTAAATACACACTGAACAAAATCATCAGGAAAGGAAAAAACGGATTTGCCCATTTTTGAAATATTGTAATAGTATGTCAGACTCGCAGGGTGATTCAATTACGGCTAAACAACTTGCGGAAGAAGCAAAGGAGGCGGCTAATGCAGCATTTAAAAGTATGATAATACATTAAGATTAAGAACAATGAGAGTTACTGTATGTATGTATATATTGTGTATTAAGTAAGCATAAAAGTAATAATATTTATGATGATCCTTTAACCGGTGTCTAGGCTCCTGACATTTTGTGATTTGAACTATATAAAATCCTGAAATATTTATATCAAATGTACAAGACACTACCATTCAAATGAAATAGTAGCGTTTTATATATAAATAAAACGTGAGTAATAATACTTGAATTTGGAATTTCAGAGCAAGACTATACATCCGCTATCGATTTGTACACAGCAGCTATTGAAAAATTTCCATCTGCTGTTTATTATGCAAATCGAAGTATAACATATTTGAGGACAGAATGTGTTGGCTATGCACTTACGGATGCGTCAAAGGCCATAGAGTTGGACAAAGCTTATGTCAAAGGTTACTATCGTCGGGCAGCCGCATATATGTCAATGGGGAAGTTCAAGCAAGCATTAAAAGACTTTGAAACGGTAATTAAATCATTGAATTTGAATGTATAATAGTAATATGTTTCGAAGAAAAATATAACTACATATATTGAAGGGCTGTTTGGTTTTTTTTTGTTTTTGTATAGGTCGTGAATGCTAGACCTACTGATAAGGATGCAAAACTTAAACTAAGTGAATGCAACAAAATTGTTCGAAAATTAGCTTTTGAGAAAGCAATAAATGTTGACGACGGAAAAAAATCAGTTGCAGATACTCTAGAAGCTAGTCTCGACTCAATAGGTACAAACGAAATTTGAAATAAATATAACATCTAAAGAAAAGTATATATGAACTATCATAATTAAAGAGTTATTCATGATGATTCACCGCAACAACTGTTGATAAATCAATGATATTAAATTTTTTAAAACCTGAAATAACACTGAAAGTTCATAATAATAATGCTACATTAAGATCTGGTGTGTGCTTGTGAGTATTACAAGTAATTTTTCTTACTCTTCCTTTAAATTTAGTTGTTGAAGAAAGTTATGTGGGTCCTAAACTTGAGGATGGGCAAGTAACGTTGGATTTTGTCACAACTTTAATGGAATACTACATAGGGCAAAAAATATTACATCGTAAATATGCTTATAAAGTGAGTACATACGTTTCAAGTTACTTGTATATTGCCTTTGGGTATTGTATTTTTTTTAAATGAGTGTTTATTCTTATCTTCGTCGCTAGATTCTTATCGATATTAAAAAGTATCTCATGGACCAACCAACTCTAATAGATGTGACGATTCCCGATGATCGTGAATTTACAGTTTGTGGCGACATTCATGGACAGTTTTATGATTTGATAAATATTTTCAAAATAAATGGATTACCCACTGAAACTAATCCATATGTAAGTAATTTTTTGTACACATTTATCCTATCTGACCAAGGAAATATAGATATTTGGATATATCCTGTTATCCTTAATAGAATTCTGTTGAATCATTAAATTTGAATATCCCTTGTCATGCTAATTTAAATGTATATATTGGTTTTTCTTTATTTAGCTTTTTAATGGGGACTTCGTAGATCGTGGTTCCTTTTCTGTTGAATGTATTTTTGTATTATTCGCCTTCAAGTTGCTATACCCTAATCATTTCTTCATGGCCAGAGGTAAGTTTACATTTAATGTGTTTGCAGGTTTCCGTTTTCAATTGAATTATATACAATGATGTAATGTGTGCGTAAATTATTTTGTCTGTAGGTAATCATGAAAGCTCAAATATGAATCAAATGTACGGGTTTGATGGGGAAGTCAAAGCCAAATATAATGCGCAAATGGCCGAGCTTTTTACTGAAGTCTATAACTGGCTTCCATTATGTCACTGTCTCAACCAGCGTGTTCTAGTTATGCATGGAGGACTGTTCAGTTCGGATGATGTTACTCTTGATGACATTCGAGCAGTAGACAGAAATAAACAACCTCCAGATGAAGGTACAGAAACATGATTTATTTTTAATATTTTTATAATAAAAATTTTATTATAGGAAGTACTTTTACATTCACAATAGTTCTTTACCTAAAAAACTTTTGACTTTATAGGTTTAATGTGTGAACTACTCTGGTCTGATCCCCAATTGGGTTCTGGGAGAGCTCCTTCGAAAAGAGGAGTAGGAATTCAGTTCGGTCCGGATGTGACCGAAAAATTTCTCAACAAGAACAAATTAGATTTTATAATTCGAAGTCATGAAGTGAAGCCAGAAGGCTATGAAGAAAGCCATCAAGGCAAATGTATCACAGTCTTCTCAGCACCCAATTACTGTGATACTATAGGAAATAAAGGAGCATTTATTCGGTTGAAAGGTGATCAGATGGTTCCTAAGTTTACTACTTTTGAAGCTGTGGTGAGTGATTTTCAATAAGCATAAAATTTGAGTTCTGATCCATTTTAAACAATGATTCCTGAAAGGCAATTTTCGATGTCACATTTCGTTAATGATTTCTTTAAATTTTTTTACAGCCTCACCCTAGTATTAAACCTATGGCGTACGCCAATAGTCTGTTGTCTATGATGTGCTAGTCTCACATTGTAGCACTCCGAGACCCAAAAAGCGAAACGTCTCAGAATTTAGTGTAACCCTGTTTATCATACTCATCATTTGTCGCCAGTTTTAAAGAAAATGATGTACTTTCACAACCGAAACTCTGTAGGAAATTTATTATTTGTGCAGAGAATCTAGACTTATTTCCAATGAATATAAAACATTGAAGCCTAAATCTCTGTTGTTGAAATTTTAGAAAATTGGTCGTGATTACTAACTCGTATATTTCGTATTTCAAATATATATATAGTTATTATTACCATTGTTTTAGATTTTTATCCATTTTAATATGAAATATTAATTTATACACGTACATCTTTGATCTTCTATATTATCTGTTCGTACAATAAATACATTAAAAATATGGCTGTATTGAATTCCTTCGGCGTAATATCTTAACATTATGTACGTAAGGCGCTTCTTACAGAGTACTCTACATCTTAGAATTCTTTTAGTATTGATTTCGTGCTATTGATGATAAAATATGTAATATTTAAAAAAATAGTCTAGTGTATTTTTTGAGCTGAATCTGATTAGTACAATGAATCTATTAAGTTTAACAAGAACTACTTTAAAATGCACTTGTACTTTTTATTCTCATCTCTCAGGAAAAATTAAGTAATTATGAACGAGTGTATTATTATAATGTAATACCGTTATTTTATTTGTGTCTAAACTATCTCATTTGAATCAAATGATTACTGTATACCTACAAAAATGTGTGAGAAACAAGGAATTTTAAAATGAGTACATTGTTTGAACGAAAGTAATTTTCCTGAAGTTTCTTCTAAATCATTGTGAAACAATATATTTAATTATTATTTAGTTATTGTTATTTATACAAACCAAATGACTACCAGTTTTTGTTCATGCATATAGTCTATATTTACAAAATAACAATAATGTATTTAAACTTTCCGTATAAGTGCTTTAAAACAGTCTTCTTTGTGCTATATAAAAAAATTATTATGTAAGTTTATTTAAGAACATCAATAATAGTATCGGAATATGCTAGGACAAAGATGATTACGAATAACATGAATACATTGTAAGTAAAACATACTAAAAAAATACACTTTTTACGAGGTGTCGATATTGATCGTTTTGAGAATTTCTTTGATAATCAAGTCTCGGTTAGATTTGTCTATCTGTGGAAACAAAATTATTACAAATTAATTATTATACATAAAGTGCGCGTTTCAATATTATTGTAGCACTGTAGAAGCAAGCAATAAAACCTAATGTTAAAATCAAATGATATATAGAGAATAGAAAACTGAAAAATGGAATGAACAATTTAAGATCGAAAATTGAATGTTCCAAGTAGTTTCTTACAATAAAATATTTGAAATAAAAAATTGTTGTTACTTACTTCAAATAGTGTTCCGTTTGGATGATTTCTAACATCTTCGACAATCGGAATGGGGTTACCTTTTGCTACAGGTATTGTGGCCAGTATTACTAGATCGCTCTCGCTCATTTCAAACGCTTGCTTCACTGCAATCTTAAATTTCTCGCTAAGTATTTCCATTTTTCCTATTTCATCAATTACGAGTACTCTGCACGATTCCTATATAATAAATAATCCACACAAAAAAATTAAATTCCGTAGTGAGCATATGAAAGTATAGAACGACTTTTTTCCGTGCAAGCATAAACAGGGTTAAATTAAACCATTCAATTGATATATAGTTAGTTACAAATGAGGAATTAAATGGAATACCAAGTTGGCAAACTGTTCCAGAGCAACTTGTTCAAAATCTTCAACTTCGACACCATACTGACCAACCTTTTTTGAGCTAGTAGACCTAAGGATAAGTTAAATCATTAAAAATTTTGAAATTAAATATTTTGTACTGTTATGTTTTGCAAATGCCAGTCTTATAAGAAGTAAACTTACTTGATGCTAGCAAGAGTTCCAGTTTTACCATCAACGCTGATTACACGAAATCCTTCTCTTTTCCCATTTACTCGAATTTCTTTAGTATAAAATCCACGATGGGGAATATTTTTCTCTTTGAAATTTTTCAATATTTTTTCAATTAAAGTTGTTTTCCCGACACCTGCGTATATAAAAAAGAATTTCAAACAAAATAATATTTTGAAAATATTAAATCCTTTGCCACACTTGTCTTTTTTCCAATATACATTTGTTCAACTGTATTAAACCTGGAAGTCCAGTAAGAATTGCATGTTTTGCTGACATTGTTTTAATTTTTAATATTAATCAGTGCCCACGAAATAATATCTGCTGACACACACAATCCGACTAAAGCTTTAGCCGGCTTTCTCACAGATCAGGTTTTTCTTTCATAATTGACTAAATCCGGATGATTTACCCGTACAAAAATGTTCCGTCCAAGGATTGCAGCAATTAAAAACAAACAAGGTAAAACGTTCATATTTCTTCATCTAAATTTTTTCACTTCACGCTGTATATTATTATTATTATTATTATTGTCAACAGTACTTATTTAATTTATTACTCCACACACACGTTTGGTGGCTGTTGGTGAAATTCGATGGTGTGAAAAAACAATCGCCCGCTCATTTGAATTTTTCAGTAATTCTGCATGGCTCGCAGAAAATCCGCAGTGGACTTCCATTCTATTTTATCGCCTGGCTATTAACGAAAAAACGTATATCATATAGTCTACATGTATCTACAGATATAGTATACAGTTTCTGTATCCTGCAGGAAAAATTCAACATTTTAGATCCATTTAGCTTCAATCTAAATTACATTTTCACTTTAGCTTGCACTGCGCAAGCTAAGTATATATATACATATATAGATCTATAGAAATAAGATATCCATGAATATTACATATTATATATTCACTACTTACAATTAAGTACACTATCATTGCAAATATTTCTAGTTAATTACATTTCTCTTTGGCTTCTTATTGCAATTGAACTTGATCTTGAGGCTATAAATATATAAAATAAAATAAAAATTGCGTGGCTGGTCTCTGACCGTACACATAATCTCCATAAGTATCATTTGTCCATTTTTAGTACATATATACTTATATACATGTGTGAGTGATAAATCTAAATTGTATACTCCTCGTCTATACGCAGTATACTATATATTTACATATACACATGTCAATGTCCATGATATTCTCCATATAATTTATACAGCGTATGTCTATCTTATATTATACAATTAATATTCAGAGATGAACAATTGCACGAATTCATATGTCCAATGACCAATGGGGAGAAAATGCCGTCAATCGTCAATATCTTCTTATCTTTGAAGCCAAGTATGCATGAAACTTTCTGGGAACACTCTCTGGTATATTATGTACTCACATAGAGTATTTATGGTAAACGCTCTTGTGGATTAAATACAACTCTCCTATATATATGCAGAAGAATAATATTATACAATTATATTATACACGTAGTAGAATATAATATGTAATACACGTACACATTTAATTGTACTTTCATGTAATGAGTTTTTCAACTTAAGGCTTACAAACTGAAGGATGCACTAAAAAGTTTAGGGACTAAACGCATATACATAATATGCATATATGCTAAAGATTTCATGTGTACATGATTCTATACAGCTATAGATATTTATACAGAGAGGGCTTTGAGCAAAAATAAAAACTCTTTGAAGCTAAAAGGCAAAAACCTAAAGTCAACACAATCAGTATCAAAAACATGAAACGGGGTTGGTATATTACTCTTGATAAACCAGAAAAAAGGGCAGAGGACATCATTAAAAGTAAACTAACTGTCCATACAAACTTAATGTTTTTTTTTTCTGTTTCTATACTTCTGCTGATATGTATAGGTGATAGTCTCGATAGAGGTGAGCTTGCATTTTATAATAAAAAAAGAGATACATTATATATTATATATGTATAGCACTACATTTTCTGATTACTGATGATTACATAAGAGACAAAACTGCGTTGACGAAAACTGCGTTGACGAAAGCTAAAAAACTCTATAAATTCGATTCCAATAAGTCTCTCGAGTCCAATCTCTCTGTTTATGTATTCTACAAAAAGATGAAATGTATTTTCATATACTAATATATATATATACTCTTTGCTCACGATGCACGATTTAAAACGAACTGCATAGGTATGTATAATTCTCGTGTGGATGTCTTCAATGCTATACAGATATGCTAGGAAACGTATACAACTAGAACAAGAAAGTCAAATTCTGACGTACACAAAATTCTCATGTAATACATTGGAAATTATTTGTGGTTTGTAATATGTTCATATTGTGGAAGAATGGGTTCTCTTCTTTTTCTATCTTCATCTCGTCATCATTCCATAAGTATATATAATCATGAATTCGCGTGTGTGTGCTGTATGTATATACATATGTGTGTGTTGATGGTTTGAAAACTCGGCAGAGTGAGCTGAGTTGAGAGTGAAGATAGGGAGGTCTGATAATAAATGCAGAAAAAGCGACTGTCAAGTTCAAGGCTATGGATGGGAACTCCCCCAACTCTTCGACTGAATGTGTATAATAGTTACTACCATCCATGATATGATACGATTGCATTATAGAAAAGGAAGGCAAAGGAGAAGTGAAGAGAGTGAGCGAGTGAGAGAGAGAGAGAGGAATCGACGACGACGAACGAAAGCCACAACCAACTTTCCTTTTCCCCTATACCTGATCTGGCACTCCTAACCGAGAGACCAACATAGCAACACAAAACAAGAGTATACACAAGATATATACGTCTATCCCATTCTTCTACTTCATCTTCTAGTAGTTCTTCTCCTTCAAACAAACCCAGAATTACATAGCAATACTAAAAAGTGTGTACTCTAAAACTCTAAACATTTCAACTATACACTGTGCACGATAACTATTTGCTAGTACACACTCTCCCGCACACATACATACACACTATTACACACACACACATGAGCGTCTCGCATCATAGTACCTATGTTTTATTAATATACACACACACACACGCTATGAACACCAGTATCAAATCTCCTCCAAAGTTGACTTGCAACGTCGCCAGAAGAAAAGCTTCCACTGTGTAATATTTTATATCCTCTCTCCCATTTGAAATTTTTATTTTTTTTGTCATAACAGTGTTGTGTGGAGTATATTATAGTATCTGTAGCAACAGCAATATAGGCAAAAATACACATTTAATTTTGCCGACTGTTGAGACGTCGGTCATTTCGGTAATTCCATCCCACCCTCTGTAGCCCAGTCTACTATACCCTGTCCAGTCACTATATACATCCATCTTATTACTATTATTGTTGTTGTAATATCAGTATTGGTTATGAACAAATCCTAGCCACCACATGTCCTATATATACACGACAAGAACACAATAAAAACAACCAAATCATTGACGAAAGTTCTCTCTCCCTCTCTCTCAATGACGATTAAATAATATATAGGGAAGACACCCGTTTTGTGAGTGCGTGTTCATTGTAAATATTACTAAAAGGAAGCTGATTTTTGATAACATTACATCACCACTTTAATGAGAGTTCAAAAGTGTAAAGAAAGGGAAGAGAAGTGAAGCCGGCACCGGCGAAAAATATCAACAACACAAACCTGCAATGCACCTGCACAACTACTACAATTACTCTAAAGATTCTAATACCATCACAAGAAATCATCATAATAATCATATTAAAACAACAACAACTCCACACATCCCGTCACGGGCTCTATTTATCGGAAATCCTTAATTGAGTTCGCATATATAGGTATATATATATCTACAATTTGGAAAAAGTACAACTGTGGGAAATTAAAATTCCTCATTGTGTACAATTTATTTACTACACAACACATTTCCGTGCATTTACAATATACATCCCATGGTGCATTTTGTTGTTGAATTCCCCTAATTTCAACCATCATTTGTTGTGTGTAATAATAACTATATACATATTGTTATTATAACTTTTTATTATCAAAAGTATTATTTTTAAACGTGTAACGTGATATAACGATGGCCAAGGTTAAGGTTTTGTTTGGTCATTCGGCTTTTTTTACACTGGAAACTTATTGTTAGGAAAGTGACAATGTTGGTATTTTCTTCTCATCATTATCTGAACTTTCTCCAACCCGTCTCTTTCCCTCACCAGTCCGTTTGGCTATTATTTTCTATGTCAACTTGAACAGTCTAAATTAAATGTGAAACTGTAGACTGTTTAACAGAATTTAATCAAAGTCGTCCTCACTTCAAGTTCTTTTTCTCATCCCCTGTGTGAAAGTTATTTGAAGCCGGAAAACTGAAAAGTTTGTACACACATGCTGGAAACTTTTCCAGTCTATCAAATTGTGCAGCTTACAATTCCACATTCATCCTGTCCCTCGTCTCGTCAGTATCAGCTACCTGGTTTTTCTTTTATTGATCATTCATTTCTGACCATCCTCAAGATTTTAAATCCAAATTACGTAATTGAGTATTACGAAACCTATAAAGTCAAAGTCAACATTTATATATATAAGAGTGTTTCATTTCATTTCGTCACATCACACCGCAATATCAAGAAATACAAAAGAAAACAAGTGAAAAATACCATGAAATGTGGCGATGTCGATGTATACACTGCAAGAGTAGGATTGTAGAGTTTTAATGGAAAAACGAGTTAGTCAATATTACCTATACAGTACCTTAAAAGTTAACATACTACACACCTATAGTTATACTGTACATTCACACACATGATTATATATATATGTACATGTAATATCAAATCAATATTAGAATAACAGGAGAGAAATATCCGGAAAAGTCAGTCAGTCAAGCCGAGTAAGACTAAGAATCGATAAAAAAGGAATGTGTATAGAAAGTTGTACAAAGAAAAAGAGTAAAGAGTATCCATCTACTTACCTGTCATTGACAAAAAAAAAATATATATATATATATATGCATATGAATATGTATAACACACACCATCACTAAACTACGCTTTAGCGCAAGCCAATGCTTTGAAAAAGAAATTATACAGTCTCGTGTATGCATATGTTTAGATTATCTCCTATATATAATATTATTATAGTAAAAAGAAAAAGTATACCCGAAAAGAGAGAGAAAAATACAAAATCCTTTTCTTTTTTTTCCTTCCTGCGTACCTGCACTTTCATGTATGTCGTCTAGCCCTTACCATTCTCAACGATAATATAGACTGTTTACAAAAGGACAGACGTCAATTATATTATATATTTACATATACCAAACTGTATTACATATATGGTTAACATTTTTTGTTATTTTATAATAGCTCAAGTACAAAAAAACTTGTTTCAAGAAAAGAGTAAATATATGTATATGTATTTGTGTGTAAAAAATAACTCTCTGTCGTCTCATATAGTTGTATATTATACAAATATATTATAGATAGATATTAAATTATTATTATTATTATACGAAGTATATACCGTCTCTACACACTGTGGTATATATATATATGTATATACAATATTATTGGTCATGGACTGAGCAACGTACGACGGAGACAGTCCAGAACCGAAGCAGCTGAAAACCAAACAAGTAAAAACTCTCTCTCTATATAATATATATATATATTCGACTGGAGAAAACTTTGTTGTCGATTTTTGATTACCATTACACTTTATACTGCCACTCCTGCCCGACTGGAGGTCACTTTCTATCTGTGGTAGTAGTGAAATATATTTATAATAATAATTGCCTTTTTTGCTACATTTATTCTCTCTTCTTCTGGTCTTATACTCTCTTTTTTTTCGTGACACAAAACCTTCAAGAAAATATAAAAATACGTTTACAAACCATCCACATGTATACATTTCCCTTGATACAAACACTCAACTTGCTGGAAAAATTCAAAGAAACTCCTCTTGTACAATATATAATATATATATATACTGGATTCCCCACAAACTCGGAACTTTCAACAAAAACGTGAATTCACATCAAAATCAATATTGTGATTAGATACAAATATAGACGTGATACGTATTTTATATTTTAAAAAAATATATATATATTGTTAACAAAAAAATGGGCATTTGGGGAAAAGACCGAAATCCATTGTTATCCCAACTATTATAGCTGCGGGAAGGAAATTGTCATTTTTTGTAATTCCTTTGTATATTGTACAGTGTTTTTTTTTTAAAGAACACATTGAAACTTGCCTTCAACTTTTCTGTTATGATTGTATATTGTCAACAAGAAAACGCAGAAGAAGAAAAATAAAGAAGCTACTTTGCCGCAACAACAACAACTATACATACGACAACAATAATAGTAACACTGATTTCCAAGAGTGAACAAAAAATTGTGTGGAGCCTCTAAACAAAATTTGCCTGTCAATAAATAAATAAATCAATTCTATGCCTCAATGTGCTTTAACAAACGTCAACAACTGTGTGTAAAATAAATTTATAATGATATACACAAAATACTAGTATCATTATATATTCACTTATAAAAGAAAGATATAAAAGTACTCAGCATATTTATATTCACTGCAAAAAAAGAAGAAGAAGGTATACAAGTACAAGGAATTGTTATACTGGATGGAAATTAAAAGTTGTTACATATAAGTTTCACACAAACACACAAAAAGTAATAAATAAAGCTTCTGTGTGCGTAACAAATTTGCAGCTAATTTAATGAAGTAAATTTCCCCGGAAGAGAACTGAATCGGATGTTGGTGCTCGACAAGACATAACTATATATACAACTAAACGCATGTATATAGTTTGTTTACAGATAAATACTTACACACACATTTCCTTTATTGTGGGATGATGAGAAACCGGAAACGGGAAAACAAGTTTTAAAGTTTGTTGAAAAAAAATATATATGAGTTACTAAACACACATATACAAACAAGAGAAAAATAACTGAACAGAAATAAAATAATTTGCCAGTGCCAATTTGTTAAAACGTTTAACATGCATGGTGCTTTGATCTTGATCATAACTGTGATATTAGTGCAACACCGTCAATTAATATAAATTAAAAATAAACTTTCAAGTTTAATTCTATCTTCATATATATATATATAATATACAAAATCCGATTTCGTATTTAGTATTTAGAAACGTCAAGTAAAGATAGTCGATAGAGAATTATATATGTAGTATACATATGATATGGAAATTTGTATATGCTTTATAAATATATATATACGTATAGTAGAAAATTTCTAGAATTTCTAGAAACTTAGAAGTAATTCACAGTGTGAATTTGACACATTGTCCTATACTAATAATTAGCTATTTCTTAAAAAGTCTATATCGAATGACACTACAAATACAAACTAGAATATACAATATACATATATGAAAATCAACAAAAATCCACCGATACATAAGAACATATTTTATCCTCAAGAAAATAACTTTAAGTTAACAAAATTGAAAGTTAAAGTTAAAATTGAATCAACAAAATATGATTCAATAGAATACTGTTCTCGTCTTTTGTGAATTGAAAAAGGAATTCAAATACCAAAACAAAGAAGAAAAATACGGAGGAAGAGAAAACGAAAAAATATATATATACTTCATTCATTTCAAGGCCCCACCGATCCGTTTTCCATTTTGACATTTGACTATGGAGTGGGCAACTTCTCCTGACCATTTGGTAAGTTCAATTTTTGATTTTCCTCTATATATGTACATATAATATATTATATAATATATTATATATATACTACTTGAAGTTCAAGTCTTGAACAATTATGTGTTAATTAATCGTATCAATTCTGCCGGTGACTGAAAAAATAATATGCCAGTGTTGTAGGTTTCAAATTTTATTTAATGCGTGTAGGAGTTATTACATCTGATATGTAATTAAAGTAATTGCGTAAATATATACCATGTGGTATAGACATATTTGAATTGTCTTACTTTTCTAAATAAATAATAAGAGGTATATAGGTAATACATACATTGGCATTGGCAGCTCGTGACGGTCTGAATTTTCTCCCTGTATTTATATGACCGTTTTTTACTGACGGCCTTGGAATACATATACATAGGGTACTGCTTACACATGTACTTTTTACACACGTCTGAATTATTAATTATTCAATAAAAATATGACAACAAATATACAACAACCAACAGAAATCTCGAGGTATTAAATCCTTCGAATTTCAAATACTTTCATTTAATTGAGAGACCTTTATCGAAAGTCGTACGATTATATTTTTCTAATTCAATTTAATTCCCAATTTCCAAAACCAGATGAAAAAGTTCCATTTAATTATGAAAATAAAGTCGTATCACACCTACCATTTTACTGCTAAATTAATACTTAAAACGACTTGATTAAATGTTGATTAGATTCGTTCGTTTGGATTAGATTCCATGAAAAATATGTACATAATACTCATATATATCAGTTGTTTTGACTTTTGACTCTGTCCTCTGTCGTATATACTGGTAGTATACAAATTCGATGTATTCTGCATTTTAGGATTTAGCACTGAAAAATTTCCTGTGGTTATTTGAACTTGCTTTCCTTCCTCCCAATTCCCATTACATCTCATTATCCTCTTTATTTGTATTGTATTGTATTATAGGGATCTGTTGCCTTTATTTATTAAAGGGAACAGAAACCGCGTAGACCAATGTTGAATGTCTATTGCGATCCTCTTTATTTAGATACATCATTTCATACGAAATCTCTGTGAAAGAAGTTTTTAACATAAGAACTATATAGAAAATGAAGGGGAAAATAAATTTCAAATGCACAAGAGACAGAAACCTCTTTTAGAATTTCAAAACGGCATTTCCTTCATAAAAACAACAAGATAAGGAAGCAGAAATGCAAAGAGTATTACTTACATACACCCACGAACATTATTTTTTGTTAATATTAAATCGGAATTTTGTACTTTGTATATACAACTAACGAAAAATGGAAATTGTGAAAGCCTGAATTGAATTGACAGTACACACTACACACACACACAGTGTGGAATAAATATACAAGATTATTGATTTCACTTTGAATGGCACGGTCTAAACAATACATAATTTATTGAGCTATATTTTGCGGTTTTCCTGAACCTATACAATATACAACTCACGATATGATACAATATTCGGAATTCGATAGACCGATTAGTTCATGGCCATTTTCTCGAAATTATCCAAAATATGTCGGCAGGCATCTTTCTATAGATTATTTAAGCATAATCTATACAAATGGCTTAATATAGTTTGGAAAATGTTATTTAAAATATAGTGAAATAACAATTATTTTCTAAGAAAATATTCAAAACTGGGTAGTATTCTTCACATTGCATTGAGTTGTATGCATCTCAGAGAAGACAAGAAAGGTACTTAACTTGAAGAAGTCACTTTATTCAGTACATTTTCAGTCGTCGAAACAAGAGTAAATATACTGTTGAGCATCCGTTAAATTTGTATGCAAGACCTTAGATTTTTTGTTTTCTAAAGATTCCGTCTTTTTCTGTAACACATTTTTAAAAAAATCTCCGTCTACGTATTTATTTACACATAAGTTCACTTTATATTTTTTTTTACAAATTTTGTTTTTGGCAAAGACCAAACAAATCAAATCAACAAGAATTTCCAATGATTTCATGAGTATATAGGCATGAAACCTTCAGAGTTCAATACAAAACTACATATATTTATGTAATTTACAAAGAATATATGAATGGCAAACCTGGGCATACCTCCAACTTTACTTTGAAAAAAGAAAAACGTACTTCAAATGTCTGAAATTTTAAAAAGAACTATATTTGAGCAATCAATGCTTAGTAGTTTACATTTGTATATAGGATTTGCAATTTTCTCAAATTACATTCCACATTGCATTTCTTTGCTGCAATAGTTCAAAATAACATTTAAATATTACTGACATGAAGGATAAAGAAAAGAATGTATATCGATTTCGTTTCAAATTCCGGGTTCACCAAAACTCGCCAGTGTGGCCCTTTATTTTCCCCTACAACTTGCCAAGAATTTGACTAACATTATACAAATCCTGATTCACAAATACATTTTTTTTCAGTCTTAAAACTGCCCTGACACAAGTTTGTAATATTTGCTATACTATATAGTTAAATATTGCACAAATATTTTATAACAATAATTTATAACAAATATATATATACAGATGTATGTCGACATTACAAATTATCTCATGGCATGTCTTCTCTCAATTATTATCTTTCTTTTAGGTATACGATAGGTATATAATGTATCCACAGCAGGATAATATTAAATAAGACGATAGACTAATATTATTTACCTTTACATTTAGTCTCTCCGACTTATTACTATTACCTTCCCAGTGCGCATACTACAACAAATAAATGAAAGAGTGATACACAGTGTGTATTACACACTTGTCAAGCTGTTATGTGTGTGTGTGACAGGAACAACAATGCAATTACGTCCTTTACGAACAAACATTTAAACTTAATACACACATGCAGTCTGGATATCGCGTGCATTATTTTTTAATTTGAAATTTCCCATATGAAATAATGATCCATTGGCTTATAAGATACATATACTTGTACGTTGTTAGGAAAATATATAAATGGAACACGTAAATATACAAATATTACAGCGGGTAAATAATTTAATTTGATCAAGTAAAGGGGATGTACGTACATGTTGAAATGTGTTCCAATTCATCAGTTTAATGTCCTTGCAACTGCAAAAAAACCATAACAGAATGACTTGAATGGAAAGAATTCGCAGTGAGAACATATTGAACATTGAACAGTACACCTTGAGAATTGATGTCAAAGGATGACCAATAAGCCAAAGTTTCATGAATATGCATTCGATTTTTAAAAAGCGGTTCAAAAGCCAACACAAAAATGACTGACTGTGAATATAAATTCAATAACGAATAAGCCTGTTTTACAGACTATATAGTTATTCAGGTACCTATATAATATATGCATACATACTATTACATACACAAGTGGGAGAAAGAGTAGTTGGTACATGTCAATTATTCTATTAGGACTGGACAAGTACATACATATCGGATAGTATGTTGCAGGACACGAACTTTTGTACACAACATATTTACATTAAATGTAGACATAGGTGAATGATACTATGATACAAACATATCTACATATCTTTTATTCATTCGCTGCTTCTTTGTAATCAGTGTATATAATTGTTTACAAATGTTCCTTTTGTACGTAAGATCTTGGATTGACAACTGTGTGTGCTCTCATATTAAATTTCAGTTGTTTTCAATATACTTGATGGTATAGGTGAATGTTCTTTTGTCCCTGTCCTATATATATATATGTTTATGTTTTACATTTCCAAGTCTCGTAGAGTAAATTGAGTAAATTTGACACCTGAAAATTGAGTACCATAAACTCCAATAAAAACAGAAAAAAAACAGCAGCTCAATGTATACAATCTCAATTCATTTGCGAATTACAACTTATATACAGTGTTTTGACGACGGCAGTGTCAATTTTTAATGACCGTTTCCCATTTCATTTGCTAATTTTGCTATTTGCTATATTAAAAGTAAGGCGATTCACAATGGGAATTTTTGTGCATGAACAGAAGGGATATTCATAGCAAGTGATATTCATAATAAATTAATAAAGTAGTGTAGGAAGAAGAAAGGATAAAAATGTTCATAGGCGTTTAATGATTAATGTCTACTATACTTATAGAATAGTTTTTGTATCTGAATTCGGAATATATATACGATTTATGTCCGAAAATAATCGGGAGTTTTAATTGAAGAAAAAATATTATTATATTTATATATTTTCTATTAAAGTTAAGTTTTGAATCTTTGAATAGCATACGATAAAATGGAACATGTTGAAGTTTAAATTTTGTGAAAGCTGCGCGCACCTGATCCGGATGTAGATATATTTGGTATAAAAGACACTTTGTTTTGTATTATCCTGCCAAAATGCCTACAGATATGACGTTATATCGTTACATGTAGGCTGCGGATACAGATTTCCTCCAACCATGTGTATTTTTTATACATGGTCGGAGCGGAGGAAAAGTATGTAAGTAACCTTAACATTGGTAAATGGCACTGACATTGGCAATGGGCCTTAGTGTGCTTTTTCGTGCACACAATCCTAGGCCGACTCTCAAAGTTACATTCAACGCGACAACATGGTCGTGTATTGATTTTTGGGAGATTTTTTTGTCCATACTGTTTTCCATGGCACAAGGCAACTAGAGCAGGAGGGAAAATCATCATGAAGAAAGCAAACAAAACTTTACTGCAAAACTTTCCTTCCGCAGCTCTATCTTCTCCATATATTATTATACATTATTCTCTACCATAATCATTTTGAACCTAACGATAAATTCCACAATCTTTTCCTACAAGGTTTGCTCATGTTTCTTCAAAAAAATGAACAGACTATTCAAAGACCTTGATCAGATGCTAAATGAAAAAGTAAATGTCTTCTCTAGAGTTTTTGGTTTTTGAAAATGTTTGTAAAATTTTAATAAACAACCAAATATACGATGAAAGATATTGATGGAAACAAATTGTTAATTTTGTCAAAAAATAAAATATTCCTCTCAATAAATCTACACACTCATAATACATATACAACGTAAATGTATAAACAAATCAAACATAAAAAAACATGTAGGTACAATATCTGTCTGTATTTCTGTATGTTAGTGGTTCTGGTTTAGTTTGAACTGAAATTACCGACTTATCGCCATTGCTGTCATAAGACATATATGTAGTAGTGCAGTGGGAAATTTACTTTTACTTTGTGTTGAGAGTTGTGCAGGCTTCAAACGTTGTAGCAGCTGAGCCAATGAATTTCCCTGAAACAAACATAATGGCTGATACTTGCTTATGTACATAATAAACCACGTAATTTGCAAGTAGGTATTTCCATAATGTATTTATATTTATGGTATGATTACAAGTAAGTACTTATGGTTATGGTATTTATATGTTCGTACATGTATGTGTACATACCTACGTTCAAATTTCAACTTTCCTATATACATGCAGGAAATCATGGCATATCGTATACAACAATAGGTTAGGATGCATTAACTATGTAACTAACAGATGTGCATGTATAACTTTTATCCTCGTATACATTTTTGTTTTTTTTGCAGTACCATAGTACTTGCAAACTTTTATGCAAAAAATTGTATGTCCAATTGGGCATATATATATATATATATAGATATATATATTACCTCAACATTTAAACTTGACTTTATACATGTATTTTTGGTTTTTTTAGTACTCTCTTTTAGTACTTCATTTGTGAAAGAGATGAGATATACTCAGAGAGAGAATGATGTATACATACAATGTCGTGTAAATAGTCAAATGCGCGTGCATATAGATCCAGTCTGTAGCAGACATAATTTATCATAATAGTTAGTCTTAACTCTGTATGGCTGACATGAAACAGTGAATGCAGCACTGTACACTAAATATCTGTAGTACTACAAAACAAGCAAATGCTTGCTCTCCGTCGCTATATCGTTTGTGCGTGCAGGATAAAACGCAAGGCCAGCATGTACATCTGTATTGCTCCTGTGCATATCTCACATGTTCAGGTATTATTGAATTTGTATACGTAAAATTGTGTACATTAAATTCAAGGGGAAATCTGCATCTGATCTTCAACTTGTCCAGTTCAATGTAAAGTTTAAATACTTTGAATTCATAAGCTGTGTAAATAGTAAATAATATATCGTACATATGTGTAC